>BQNB010151268.1:0-15924 GCA_026074375.1 Tanacetum coccineum
GCTTGGAATTCATAAGGGAATACCTCATGAAGAGAATTGTAAATGTTCAACTTGTTATTAGAAAGTGCAATGGACCACTTACCCCTAATGCTGAAAGGTTGTTTAAGGTAATTCTCAAGGTTGTTGCACAAATCAAGGTATGAAATCTTTCAATTACTTAGACAATAATTTATTACAGTATTTTGTTAAATAGTATTATGACAATAGATTGAATTGGTAGGTCGATTGGAATGTGGGTGACTTGTATCAAGCTACTAATCCATGAGGAGAGTAATGTGTAAGTAATATAAGGGAGAGAGTATGCACATGTAGGAAGTGGGAGTTAAGAGGAATACCCTGCAGGTATGTAGTGAGAGCCATATGGAACATGGCAAGTAATTGATAGCAAACATGAGTGCCATAGTCTTATGTTCATCAGAGTTATTGGCTTACCACATGGCAAGATATGTATAGGTTCAAAGTCAATCCAGTTGATGGACCAGTCTGTGACCTAAGTCAAATCTCCCAGGTATACTTACCTCACCCAAGTATACCCCACAACCAGGTAGGCTGAGGAAGAAAAGAAAGAATAGTGCATCTAAGCTTTCTGATGTAACGGCGAAGGGTGGAAAATTGACCAGGGAAGGTAAAAGTGTAACTTGCACAAAGTATGGTCAAGTTGGGCATATCTAAAGAACTTGTTAGTGCAACATTGACTAAGGATCTCCTTTATGTTTCAATGATGTTAAATAAACATTCGTAAAACATAAAATAACAAATGGTAGCTTAAATCCGCAAAACCGGATTTCACAATCTGGCACGCTGGGTACGGGTCAGCGCGTGGCCAGCGCGTCATACGCCAAATCCGTTTTGCTAATTTTACACTTGTCGGCTTTCCTCTTACCCGACACATCTTGAAACTTCAATAAAGGTATGTATATGATATCTGAGCATTTAGAAACACTCCAAATGATGTTTAGACTTAGAGAGGAGCAAAAACGAATCCTCCTGTTTTTCCATAAAATGCCAACTCAAATCTTTTATCAAACGCCTCTAGCCAAGGCCGAAACATCTTTCTAAACCTAGTATGATCGTACGTTTAACATAGCAACAAACAAAAGTAATCATTTGACCTTAATCTGGATTTACGATGATCCTAATCATGTAACGGGTTTTACTCCCTTATTGGTCAAACCAAGTCAAATGTCACTTTACGTAAACGCATCATTTCCCGCTATGGGATACACTTTACTTAAGATGCAAAACACTTAGCTTGTTTGCATCAAGATGATTAGTGATCAAATTCAATGTTAATTATCTTGGGTTAAAGTCTAAATGACTAATTGAGTTTGTGGTATTTGGAATTTAATTATATTTTGACTTTTCTTACTTCCTTACATATAAATGTTTTTACAAACTCATTCCTCACATGTATAAATCCTCACTTCCTCCATACACTCCCACAACCCATTCTATCTAATCACTTGTTAACTCTTCTTACCTAACAAGTGATTCACTCTTCAACATACACTCCAAACATCTTCTACCTTAAACCATTCCATAATCACAAATGCCTACTCTTTTCTCTGTTATTGGCAGTGTGATCATTAACCCAAGTCAATCCTTTGATTTCATCCTAAACCTTATTACCTTCATACTTATCTTTCTAAACACTCCTTAAACACAATCAACCTTCTTTACATACACCTTCACCAAATAAACCCCAAATCTTATCATCTACAATATTCTCTTACACAATATATTTCTCTTGTACCTTATGTACCTTTATTTCTCCTACATTCCCAGCCAATATCTTCTATATCTTTTCAAAACATTCTACACCACATATCTACTATTCATCTTCTCCTCCATACAATTCAAATTACACACACACATACACTTCTTCATCTCAACTCTTGATCAAACCATGTCACCAATCCAAGTACACATATTTTTTCTTTCTCAAACCTTGGATTGCTTCCCAAACAAACACAACAAACATACTCTCTTCTTTACCCTTGATAAAGCCACCTCATCAATCCAAACTCTCTCATTCTATTCTCAACCCTTGGATTGATGCCTCATCTTAAACAAACAAACTTACCCTCACAAACATTCTCTTCTCACTCACATAATAAACACAACCTCTTTATCACCCTTGATCTTGCCATATCACCTATCCTATATACCTATCTGCTTCGCATACTCACCATTCATTTTGAATGAGATTGGGAGGCTCCTTTTCATCACATCATGTCACATCATGACAACTCACACATAACTCATCCATCCTTATCTAACATGTGTGTTAATAGATTTGAAATTCAAATTTCAAATTCTCCCCCCTTTCTTACCAAGTAAAGAATATTCCAAGAATATTCCCTTAGTTTTTAACTAACCCTTTCTATCTTTAGTTGGATCCCAACTAGGCTTGTTACACATTTGAGGAGTACCCAAAATGCCCCTTTCGATAATTCTTTTCTATCTCTACTTTATCGAATAAGCAAAACACTTTTAATACTTCACAAACATTATATCAAATGGCTATTTAAGTTGGTTGACCTTGAGCATAAGAATGATTAAAAGGTCATAGCGTGAAGTACAATTAGGGGTTTAACAAGAACAGGTAGTTAAAACGCCAAAGTCCCGAAGAAAAACAACTTCGAGAATATGGCGCGTCAGCGTGGCAGACTCAAATAGGTTTTTAACAATTTGAGTCTTTGGCCTATAAATACCCCCTATTGGCCTTTGAATTTCTCACATCTTGCAAACATTCTTTCCTCTCTTTTCTCTCTCTAATCCTCTAAGTCTAAACATCAAGTGTTCTTAATCTTCTCTTCTATCATTTATTAAAGAACACACATCTCCGCAAGAAAGCCACATAAGTACCTAATCCATACTTGTGTGTTTTGTCTAGGGTCTTCTTTCTCATACCCTTTCTTTTGAATCGAGTCTTTAGGCTAAGTTAGGACTTGGTTCACCAATCTGTCTTTCATTTATCGAGTTGTAAGGGAAGTCTTGTATTCGAGTGATCAAGCCTAGATCATTGGGGATCTAGTTGGGGTTTGATAAGCTTCTAAGGGGAAGGATTTTTAGAGTTTATAGGTTAAGTCATATCACGGGTTCTTAGGGGTGGATTCCAAAGGTGGAATACCATCGGTGGTAACTCTTCTGTGTAATGCGGTCGTCATTAGACTTCTACACGAAGTTTTACAACTCCCTAGGCAGAGCACCTAATCGTTGTAGTAGTAGTATAGGCAAGACTATAGGGTTGTTATCGATCACTCAAGGAATAGGTTGGGAAGGCTTGATCACGGTATAAGAGAATTCTAAGGGTTGAGGGAAGATTATTTTTGTATTTTTATATTTTATGTAAAGCAAGTAAATCATATAATTAGAGAGGTATTGGTTTTAGCTATTAAACTAAATATAAATATACGCTACTGGTGATAACAATATAATAAAAGATTGTGTTTATTTAATCATGTATTACTCCCTAGATTGCTTTTTCTAGTGTTGTTGCTTTGTCACACTTGTGATGATCTATGTAATTATTTCCTAAGTCATGAACGAATTACACGAACCCGCCGTCTACTTGTTATTCCGTTAAGACAACGCACAAGTAAGGTAGTATGAAGACTATTACAAGGCCCCTAAGGGTATACTAAGTGCATGTCAAATATATTAAGAGTGGATCAACCATATTAGGGGGCAAAGTAGTATGAAGACTGTTACCCGATGGTATTCTTTCTACAGAATCATGTTTTCCTAAACATATCAACAGCGATACAGACAAAAGCTAGTTTTCTAAGATCTAACATGCACATCCATCACAAGAAGCAACACCACTAAGATCTACATTCTAGGTTTCATACAATCATAAATAAACACAATAGGAGGTTTAGCCAAGCATGTTATAGATAAAGCAAGAACATAGATGAATCAAACAACACATAGACATATTGAATGATTAAATAAACCTTACTTGATTAAAACATGAGTTGGAGGAAGTACAATAGGGTTTTTAGGCCCTAAAATCATCCCTAACAGCTGCTAAACGAACTAGGGTTCGTACCCTCTTTTTATTCTAAAGTTACACCCTCAAAACCCTAAATTCGGGTTTGTATATATAGGAAAAACGCTGTGACGGCGTCGCGTTTTAGTCGTGACGCCGTCATGAAAGAGAATATTCTAGATAATGGGTTGGGTCGTGATCTCTGACACCGTTGTGGAATGTGTGACGCCGTCATGGGATGCGTTGTGACGGCGTCACGTGGAAACTGTGACGCCGTCTCCAGCTGCTGAGAACATATTCTTGAGAAATGTTGGTGTAGGTCCGTAGTCTTGTCCGTTTCTTCTCCAAATGAGCCCAAGTCACGTGTATTTCCTCCAAATGCCTTCCAAATGCAAAATACCTGAAAAGGAACGATTAAGTACCTATTTTGGGCATAAACACATGATTTAGGGGGTTAAACGACCCCAAAAAAGTGTATAAAATGACACCTCATCAAATACCCCTACACTTGGGATTTGCTTATCCTCAAGCAAATAGGCTTTTCTATCTAGATAATAACAATACGAGGGGTCATTTTACCTACTCTTTAAAAGTATTTTACAACACAACCTTCTAGACCTTGTGATTAACAGCACGGAAAGTATATACTAGCACCTCACATAAGTGTTTGAGATTCTCTCTTTCACTCGGGTGTATAATAAATTATAACATAAAGGGGGAAACGGAAAATCAACACTCATTACCTGTCATAGCATATAAATTACCATAGGCTTGGTAAAGGATCAAACCTCCACCGCTAGATGCAAGCATTATTCATTACTATCTAAGAGGTCTTTTAAAGGGTTGTGGGGTGTAGGTGTAAGATAACATATAATGGAAACGAAAACGGATGGGATACATTTAGGTGGCTTTGGGTGAATTTGAATCAAACTTGTTCCAGTATAAGAATTGACGGTTATTGATCATTTGATAAACAATCAAATCTTTCGAAGTGTTACAAAATATTTTCATAAGAAACACTTAGACTGACTTTTCAAATCAATTTTCTCTTTATTACTAACTGTTACATTACAGGATATCTTAAAGATGGAGATGGAGATGGAAATTCACAGCTCCTCAAATATCAAGTGAATAACCGAATGCTCAGACACGACCTACACTTGTTATGAAGTTATGAAAGACCTCATAAAGGTGTCAAAGCTTCCGCAAACTCTGATGTCATGTATTTCTTCACAAGTGCACAAGATGGCAATCCAGTACAAGATGATGTAAGATTATGTTTGAGCGATGATCTCAAGAAAGCTCAAGATCACAGTCAAGGACAAGTCTAAGATGAATCAAAAGATTACTATCCCAAATGTACAAGATATCAAATGTCTACGAGCTAAAGACTGAAGTGATTAAGTTTGGTATTTTCAGGGGTGACCTCCCTTAGGGGGAGATTGTTAGATATTAGAAAAAGACTCGGTCACCCCGTGTATTTTACTGTTTATTATAGCTCGTAGTTTAATAGTTAATAGTACGTTTTTCGGTATTAAGTCGGGTACGAATACCCGGTATATTGTAAGTACTATATAAGCCTCTTCCAACTTTGGAAGAGGCAAGCTAGTCATTTATTTCTCTTTTCATAGAAACACTATTTCTCTCTCTAGAAAACTCTCTTAAGTGTTTCTCTCTCTAGAAACTAGCCAAATCCAAGAATTTACCCCGTGTTATGATATAGGATATACCACATGTTCGTTGAGTGATAGAGATGTCAAGTCCTTTGACTCTTCAATATCCGTAACCTTTGCACGCCATTTAGGATGAAGTGGCCTAAGAAATTTTCTAACGTAGTTCTTGCTAGAAAAACCTTCATCATGTTCTTTTATACTAGTAATAATTGTGTTAAACCTAGCAAAAGCATTATCTATCGATTCCTCTTCCGAAATCGTAAATTCTTCATATTGTTGAACAAGAATATCTATTTTATTATCTTTGACTTGGCTATTACCATGGTGAGTAATTAACAAAGTTTCCCAAATTTCTTTTGTGGTTTTACACATAAAAATTCTTTCATATTCTTTATGTGGCAAGGCATTATAAATTACCATTTTAGCTTCATTGTTTTAGCAAGTCTCTTTTTAAGATCGCCGCTTTGTTTATCAAATGGTACAATTTCATCGTTTTTAGAGTCCGGATTATTTTCAGTAAGTGGGAAATCACCATAGATAATAACACGTCAAAGATCTAGATCTTTTGATTTCACGTAAATCTCGAATCTATTTTTCCAATAAATAAATCCATCGCTTTCAAATAGTGGCGGTCTTTGCATAGATTGTCCTTCTAGATATTTTTATGATTTCATAGATCGATTCAATTTTTAAAATACAATTTATTTTAAAAATCTTGGGTAACCTGGCTGTAATACCAATTGTGGAAACTAGATGGGAGGGTTTAGTTTACCGCTTTTTGAATTTAATTACTGTTTGTTTATAAATGTAGATTTGAGTTTGAGTTGATTCAATATGACAGATATGAATAATCTTAGATAAACAAACAATAATAGGAGCTTCACCAATATTAATTTACGAGACAAAAGGAAAGAGTCAGAAAGATCAAACCACAACACGAAGATTTATAGTGGTTTGGTAACGAAGCTCCTCTTCGCCCTACTCCAACTCTCGAGTATCCAACTCGAGAGTTCATACTTCACTATGGTCAAACAATCTCCCATTAAGGCGAGAGAAAACCGTTAAACACGTATTTACACCAATTTCTGACACTAAGCCTAATGTCGAGTTCTAATCTTAGCTAAAACTGATCTACCACTTACACTCGTATTTTAAGGCCTAAAATACTAACCACTCTCACAAGTATTTACTTACCTAAATACTTACATGATCTACTCGATCCAACTATTACACAAGAATATAAGAGAATTGGTTGATGTACAATATACAACAAGATCGTAACAACATTACGTAAGCAAAAACTAAACTATAATACTTCGTATCTTGACGATTATGAGTATTCTTCTCTTGCACTTGGAGAGGAAAGATTGGATTACATGGATACAAATGTTTATACAAGTTATATGATCAAAGTATAAGAAAATTATTTGCTGATTTAGAACAGAAAGAATAAGAGTGCAAAAGGTGAGAAAATTTATAGGAACAGTCCACTTTTTATAGACAAAGCTTGGGAGCAAAAACTACAGGGCGGCCCCCCAAGCTCAATGGGCAGCCCCCTTATCAAATTTGGGGCGGCCGGTCCAATCCGGGGGTGCCCCAGTAGGACGTCTAGTTTATGTCCCTTATTTGGGGAAGTGTTTTCTATCGGCAGGGTTTTTCTATTTTAGGTGGAAAAATCCGATTTCAAATATTTATGCGCCTGCATTAAACACATTTCTTATAATTACCAAATATATTGTATAATCTATTTTTGTAAAAAGGTTTTGTTACATTATAAAAATGTAATGTTTAGGACAAAACTATATAACTTTGATCATTTAATAAATTAATCATTTGTTTATACATACTTCAAGTGATTTACGTCGAAATGGAAATTTACAACTAATAGCTTGTTTACATTTAGTTTTACATAGAATGTTTTTACATTTTGTGATTATCAAAACGTAAAGAAATCAAAAAATATAAATAAAGTTTTTAGACATTATTTGTATTAACATGTTTCTTTGTTCGTGGTGCTCCGATCCACCGACTAGATGTTCTTCCTTTCTAGGGTGCCGAGCTTCCAAAAACTACCGCCCACCCCCCCCCCCCGGGATCCATTGAGTTAATATCTCCGGAGGACTGTTCTGGCATCTAGAAAGCCGCCTTTATTACAAATGGATTGGGTATGGGATCGGAACATCCATATATCATCAAGTCCCTATAGTCCAGTCTTATCGAGTCCATACTCGGCTGAAACGCCAGTAAATTTTTCATTTTTTAAAAATATGTAGTCATGCGCCGTATGGACCCATACATCGTACGGATAAATGTCCATACTCTGTATGCACGTTCTAGTGTCCATTTTCGGCATTTTTCAGATATGTAATTACCTATTTTCTATAAAAATATGAAAACTAGAAATACATTTTATAAACACCTTCTCCTTTTTCAAATCTACAACTAAGACGGTTGTCACCTATACACACGAGCGTAGCCGTTCCCCCAAAATGCACCCTTCCTTCTTCTATATACAAGTCCCAATTCTTATTCAATTACCTACATAAAAACATTCATATAAATTGTAAGTCACGTTGACTTCGGGAGTAAAACAAAGCTAAACTAAATACTTACAATATCCATGACTAGCTACTATGATAACATAGTTATAACATCATTCAAAGTTATACCCTAGTTTTCCTCTCTTATGCGGCAACTTTGGTGAATCTCTAAACAATAATCGCTTTTTAAACCTTAATCGTTAGAAATCACTGATTAAATTCCTAAAACGTAGGTTGTCACGCACATGGTCTATAAAACTTTCACAGTGGAAAATAACAAATACAGACCCTTCGCAAACCAACCTCTATCAGATCTCTAATAAGAGAATAATCTTAATCTAACACGTATAAAGGGTGTTTAAGTTTACTTATTTGTTCATGTAGTTGTGTAAGCTTCATAACCTTCACAGCTTACACATAATCACCTTCTTCTTGATCTTCTTGTTGAATCGACTAATTAGGGTTTCTTAGGGAAAATGAGCATGTTTTTTGCGCCATGTATCCACCGGTACTGCATAGGTTGAACTAGGGCCACAAACCTAACAAGTTAGGAAAGTACGAAACCGGGTAACCAAGTCGATATTTCCCCCATTATTCACCCCACCATTTTTACCCATTTTTATGGACTTGACTTGCAATCGATTAAGGGATCGACAAAAAGGGTTTTCGAACCCTTTTTGGTTCGGTCGAAGGAAGGGAAAGAAGAAGGGATGAATTTTAGGGTTTAGTGGATTATAGTGATTTCTAGTTTAGGTTACCTTTGTATTTATAGGAATACAAGGTCTTTCTTAATTACACTAAAAGTCCCTATTAATTATTCCATAAGTCTAGAAGTTTATAAATGAATTGCCCCCTTTATGAGGTTCAATCAATTCATATAACACGTTGACTTCCCTTTATGCGAATATTGCCTTTTTCATTTCCTTTTCATTTTTACTTCATTATTTCACTCTTTTCTTATTTTTGCTTGTGTGTTCCTTTTAGTGTGCACTGGTGTGATCCTTCAACATTTTCATGAACACCAGTTGTGATAGACGTTGTTCTTTGCACACAAATCCTGTAAATTTGCTGATATGCGTAGTATTTTTGGATTTCCCTTAACGTGCGATGTTTCTATCACAAAGTGTTCTGTAGAAGCTCTTAGTAACTCATACAACTTTCTCTTGATATTGTGTAGCTCTTTGGAATGTTTCACGCAGTCCTTTATTATGAGAAGTATTTCAAGAACTTGTCACTTAACACTTCAAAGTGGTCAATGCATCCTACTTCATTGTCATTCATCATACTCAAGCAAGACCGGTGAGTGTTGGTTGAAACATTTTGCACCAGATAGGCATTGAACCACTTTTAATTCCGCGAAGTGATACGGTGTTTTAAGTGATACTTAGGTCTCTATACCCTCATCTCAATTTTAGGTGGGGTGGCACCCGGACCCTCTTCTTTGGTTTGTAGTCAAAAGGGATAGCTTTCATCATTCTCCATGGTTTGGTTAGGTCGCTCTTGTGATGACAACGTCGTGAGGAGGTTTCATTATCGGGAGAAATACACGGCTAGATCTTTCCATACTCATCCTTATTGCTTTCTTTTGAACCCTAGTATCTCCTAGTTCACTCACAGATCCGGATTAGAGAATGGCTCCTCTTCCAGTGTACTTTATGCTTTTTATCTCTAGTTACTCTGCAGCGACTCCCTTGTGGATTGATGCTCTTCTTTATCCGCCTTTGACTTCACTCATTTACGTAACCGTGGACAGCAAATATCTGCTTCTGAGATATATTTTGTACCCCCAACTTCCACTTTTTTTCTCTGTTACACTCCCTTGATCATCGTAAGAGTTATGTTTTTCACATTTCTGGAGTGATGTGAGGGACTATCTGATATACTCGAGCTCTTTCCTACATCATCTCCACGTGTGGGAGTATTTCGGGGTTCAAATGGCGCTTGGTTAATTTCTTTGAAAATAATTGACTTGAGAGAGTGAGACGTCATGATTCAACTCCGATTTGAGCAAATAATAGGTCCCACAAATGGCGTCAATGTCTTTACATTTCTTGTACTTGTACGGATAGTATATTTATAAAATCAGGAGGATCTATCAAAGGTATGATGGGATACTAAGAGTGTGCATCGCTATTTGAATTCTATGTCATTGGTGGATAAAACCGCTGTGTTTTTGATGTTTGTTGGGGATTCCTAAATTGGCTGTCACTGTTGTAAGGTCTTCCGACCCTCCGGTGTTCAAATTTCGATTTACAAGCTTCGGGTTAGACTTCCAATGCTACTGGAAGTGGTGTATCAGGTGTTATGAGCTTCGAGGTATCCTTGTAGAACCTGCTAAGATGAGCAAATCATTAGCCTCCCCACAGGTACCCACGTGACACACGCTATATCATAAAAAATAAGTACGGGTGTATACCGAGAATCTGCGTGAGAAGGAGTGTACTAAATGCTCACATTCGATTCTTACAAGTGAATTGGGTGAATGGTATATATTATACTCTTCGACACACCCTTTTACTTGGAAGTTTGTGGCTCAGGCTTGTTATGTGGGTAGTATGCTAGCCTACGGCCTCTTCGAATTCATGTGACATACGTGGCAACTTTTGTTATGTTTTTTTGTTCATGGTTCTTGCCTTCAATCCACCGGCTAGCAACTCGTTCCTTCTAAGGTGCTAATGCCCCCCAACTAACCGAGTTCCACCCGAGGACTGTTACGGCATCCAAAAGATTGCCTTGGTTGCAGATTTACCAGGTTCGGGACCGGACCATCGACACATCGGACAACTTCACATCTCTCTTATATTTTCTCATTTACTATTATCTGGACTTACAATAGTCGCCGTATTCGATGGTCACGTTATCACGGTAAAATTGACTCTTTTCATATTTAATGCAAAAGAGGACATACAGGTGCATCAAATTGCTCTTTAAGGTAGCTATGCTCAGCAATTTTATTTTTTTTAATCTGTGGACTGTCAGAAAGAGCAGCTTTTCTGCTTATAGATTAGGGCCCACTATTGCAACATTAACACAATTAGTTCTCATGGAAAATCAAATATTGTTATCTTGTAAACATTACTTGTTGTACTTTAACAAAAGTTATTGATTAAAAAAAGTCCCAAAAAGGTTGGGAGATTATGATTGTAAGTTTGTTGTGATATGTGGAAAGCTCCACTTGGTACCGTACACCATAAGTCCGGCTATTTCATATTATTCGATTGTCCAATGCACACTGGCTTCTTTCTTTTTTTTTCTTTTTGTTTTTTCTTTATTTAATTCATTAATATCATGCACACTTCAGAGATTAATTTAGAACAAAATATCAAGGAAATAACCAATTGTGGGTCAGCTAAAATTTGATAGCACAACAAGCTAAGATGGATTAGTTTCTTTGGTGAGGTACACGTATAATATTATTCTGATTATTCGATAGAAAGCACGCCAATTCGAGCATTGTATAATCTCAAAATTATGTTAGTCCTTTCATAACAACTTTTTGGAAGCTGCAGGAAATCATTTTGTAATAATTAGTACATGGTCTTTGTCAATGAAATTTTATTTTATTTATCATTACTTGGGTAGTTTATTTAATTATTTTGTAAGTTACATAAATCTTTCTATTTGTCCAAGCCTATATGAATTCAACTCTAGCAAGTAATGTAATGTGTATGCACGTGGCAATATGAGGTTTACCATATGATGTAATTAGCCTAATGGCTTTAATATGGACTCTTTCATTTTTTTTCTTCTGGCTTATTATGACCAGTAGTTTTAGAAAAATTCACTTTAGGAAATCAATCTACTATATTTTTACATTTTAGCTTTCAGTGATTATACTCGACTATATTTTTCAAGCCTCTTGTAATTTTTTTTTACTGTATAAGTTTTCAGGCTCTACATATATTTTGTGGACAACCAACTAAACTACATGGTTCTGATAATATATAAAATAAAAAAGTATTTTAATGCATATAAGGAGAACCTACGATGCCGGGGCACGACCTTTGTCAATCTGTTATCTTTTTTGTCACGTCGATCTATGATGTTCTATTAAAAGAGAAATGATAATTTTAGATATTTAACAAATCTATTTTGCACATGCATGTGAAATTTGTTACAAAAAAGTGTTGTGGGAGGGGAAAAGAAGTGTCAATATGGACATCATATAGTAACAAACACTAAGGAATACAATGCTAATGTACTTTCAAAAATCCTGTTTCACACACGGAGAAAATCTTCAATGATGCCATACATACAATTTACCAAGGACCATTTCTCATATCCTTACATACTAACTATTTGACTTCAAATAATAATATGTACATTTCATGTAAAATGCATGTATGAAAATAAAAGTACTTGGCTATCGGAATGGACAGACAAAATATTATGAGTTACACTTTACGTAATATTGGATACTCTCACCCATATACCTTTAGCAACACAACACTCGATAAAGAGATGAAGCTCCGGTTATAAACCGTCATTGCAAGAGTACCTTATCTTTGTGTTTAGTTAACACATCCCGTCAATTCGATCACCTACATTTTTCTTTGCAAACATTATTACTGTTATATTAGTATTGCTGTTAATATGATTACTCTACACAAAATAAAATTATTGATAAAGAATGTCATCAAATCACCTAAATAAAAACTGTAGTTTTGATTTTTTTTTATAAAAAAAAGTCATCTCTAGGTAACACACTATGTACACACAGCTTCCTGTCCTTGTGAATTTTGTTTGCCGGTCACTCTCTTTACAGCTTGTTTTACATTTTATATCTTCCCAATTGTCTATATCTCCAAATAAATAATCAAATCTATCAATTTTTTAATAATTTAAATAATTAAAAACCCTATAAAACCCTTCAATATTCTTCCATTTTTTTATCCTCCAAACAACTTACACCATCCCCACCTTTCTTCCACTCTTTAAAAACACACACGAATTAAAATGTGTACCATGGAAGACATGATGCTCAATAGGAAACACGCATGCCCAACCACAAAACCACTACTCACCATGCACAAAGACTCTCACCTCATCTCCAAAATCAAGCCCAAAATTCGCATAATTCACATATTCGCACCCGAGATCATCAAAACCGACGTTGCAAACTTTAGGGAATTGGTTCAAAGGCTCACAGGAAAACCAACTGAAAAAAAGAAATCAAGAACAAAAAAGGAGTCCCACAAAAGATCTAGCTTGGCGCAGGCCGGCTTGGAAGTAAGAGAGAAGATCAAAGGAGAAGAGGATATATGGGTTGGAGCGAATTCGGGTGGAGGGTTTTTGGGTGGTTTTGGTGATCTAGATGGGTTCATGCACGAGTTAAGCACTCATAACAATCATGGGTTCACACCAGTTTTACCTAATCTTGATGCACCAGCTTTGGTTAATTCTCATTTGGAGTATTCTTTTGGTGAAAGATCACTCAATTTGCCTACCTACAGCTAATTTCTTACCAATTTTCTTTGGTCTTTTAGGTTAATTAATTATATCTAGTCTTGATTCATGGCTAATTAATTGATTTAATTAATGATTTGTTTATCGTGCTATATTAGTTGATCACATCTCTATATCTCGCGTTTGGCTCAACTAATAGTATACGAGTGTTTTGAACCATAATTTGTGGGTTTATGACTTGTTTATACAACAAGATGTGTATAAAGTCTTGGTTTGTGGATTTATGGATGGATATATGCTAACAGAATGACTTTTGAAGAGAAATGCGAAATTTTCTTTGTGGATATTTCTTTTTGAGGGAGTTGTAATGTCATTATCAAGCTCCATTTGGAGGTCATACAAGTAATCCAGTATATACCATAGTTTTTAGATAAGATTATGAAACAGAAAACTGTATTTGACATTTGACATATATGTTAACAGCGTCTAAAATACCCTAACAATTCAAGTATATATGTAAAAAAACCGTATTTGACGTCATACAACCTTAACCATAAAATCACATTTACATGATCCAATAAGGATCACACCATCAGATCCAATGGGTTAATAGGTGGACTAACCATGTCTGTGTGTGATGTCGATCTCCGTCCAAAGGATTAACTAGCTTTATGTTGCTTAGAGCGGAGCTCTGCCACATAGTGCTGTATTTAACTACCCCTAATCAAAATTATTGTCTCACGACAAAAAACACACAGTTTAAGAAAAAGTGTATTTATTACTGTTTTCTCTTTATTACTTAACTAATTGATTAAAGTCTTCTATAAAGTTTGTAATAATAATTTCAAATAAGAATAATGTGGTAAATTTAATCAAATTTTTTATTTATTTTTAGCAGTTGACACTTAAATTGGGACATCTAAAAAAATAAATGTGGACTATAAATTTGAGAGGCAGAGTATTTATTTTTAACTTTCCGTTTGATGATGGAATTGTTGGTTTTCACTTGTGTCTTGTTATTTTATTGATCTTTTACCTTTAAAGCTGGTAATCAACGACTAGCAAGAAGCTTGATAAAAGAGAAGAATTTACAACAAGCCGAACTTATTTGTGTGAATGATTTTGCTCTCTTCAAATAATGTGACAACAAGTTTACCACCTCTTACAACTAACATCTTACTAACATCTTTTTTTTTTTTTTTACAAACTACGTGATCGAATTTGTAAGAGTTTGTGCCATGATAACTCTACACATCTTATATAAACCATTGAGGTTGGTATTCAAGCGAATGATACGTTCTAGAACTTGCTTCGATTTTTAAATGACAATAATGTTGTTAAGGACTAGCGAGAAGTTAGATAAAAGAGAAAAATTGACCACAAGGTTAACTTGCTTTGTCTAAACGATTTTGCTATGACATCTATCACTTCTAATAAAGAGACGCTACAACAAAAACCACTTTTGGTAACAACCACTTTTTAGTGACGACGGTTGTCGTCACTAAAGGTTTGTCGGACCCACTTTTTCAGCGAAGATTTTTGTGATAAGTTTGAGCACCGGGCCCATCGTTTTAGAGAAGACATATGTCGAGGCTAAAAGTTTATTTTAATTAAAAAATAGGCAAATTACAAATTTTGTACTTGAAGTTTTTCATTTTTGTACTCCAGCTAGTCCTAATCTTAAAGTACAAAAAATGCCCTTAAGGTGGACGTTTTGTAACATATCATGCAAGTATCACTAACACTTGTTAAAAATTTCCGTTGGATGACTTCACGTGCCATTCACTAGAGGGCGTTTTAGTCTTTTCTCAGTTCCCGCCTAATACAAACCTCTACGATTTGTTTCCCAAGAAACCCGTATGTTAAGGGACGAAATTTGCAACAATAGTTTTTGTGATATATTAACTACCACATTTTTCTTAATGATTTGACACAACTGTTCATTTTTCTTAACCTTATAATCATTTCAAATTTCATATTTCTATTGCATTTAAGGCAACCCTAACACTAGCAGTCTCATTCCATACAAACCCTTACCAAAGCTTTTACCTAAGTTTCATTAGCTACATGATCATCCATTTTCACCACCTCTTCAATAAAAATATCTTCATCGGCTACCACCTCTCCCCTTTCCACCAACTCATCAGCCAAATGCTTTTCTTTTTTCACCACTACCTTTCCATCAGCCTCTTCAACAACAACTCGACCAACCATATGATCTAGCTCAACAAACATGTCAATAGGTTCTTCTTGATCATTAATTTGAAAAACCACATCCTTGTATGCTTAATCAAGCTCAGCAAACAAGTCT
>BQNB010151269.1:0-15924 GCA_026074375.1 Tanacetum coccineum
ATATTCTTATGTTGTTGTGCTATGACTTAACACCCAAACTGTTGGTTCCGCTGCGATGAAATTTGGGGGTGTTAAACAAACCGTACTAGTCTCTCAGGCTGAAAACCCCCTTTTCCCGTTCGAATTAGAATTAGGACTGACATAGGTTTAGAATAGAATAGAATTAACATAGATTAGATAACCAAGATATTAATTAAATTGATAGATTTAACCTCGCTTCAAGTGTTCGACACCCTACTTACCACGAAACTACTACCGATCGGGTACACTGCCCGTTAAAGTGTTGTTTTTTGTTTAGTCAGCAAAATATAAATTTAAAACTTGAATCATAAAAATATATACCACACAACGACACATCAAGTTTTTGGCGCCATTGCCGAAGAGTGAAAATTAATCTTGATTTTTATTTGATATTTTGGTTTTTAACATTAGATAAGATCTAACCCTTAGGAGTAGTGTAGTTTAGAGTAATTTGTTTTCTTGTTTGTTTATTGTGATTGTGTGATACGACGTATTCAGTCCTCTGAATATGGCATATTGGTTATTTAACTGCCTTTCCAGTAAGTTTATTTCTGGATGGATGATCCAAACATGACTATGGAAGAATATATCAAGCTTGAAGATGAAAAAGCTCATAGGCGTGGTCGGGTGTTTAACTGAGAAACTGCTACATATGGGAAGATCAGAGTTGATGATGATATTCACGACCTTAGATATGTGGAAGCTGAATTCCCAGCTATAGTCATTGACGATGCCTTTGCACCTCAGGATGCACTTCCGCGCAAATCTCAATTACGTACTCCTGTCAACGATGAGATCGACTTTAGAATATCATTTGACGAATCCGACAATGAGGATTACGCAATAATTTGTGACAAAAACTCGTTTTCTTATAAAATGATATTTGTAAACAATTTGAAAACGGATTTAGAAAATGATAATGAAAAAGCCGGTATACATTCTTTTCCGCCACCCAAGCCTACAATCAGTTATGTTGATGATTTAGACTTCTTTAAAGATTTAGAGAATAAATTTCCAGCCATTGTTTACAATGATGCTGAACAGACTTTAAGCCCTCAACATCATAATGAAACTGATTTAAATAATGAAACATCATTGTCCGAATATGATGAAGTGGGAAAAACGTTTTATACTTTAATGATATATTCCCATTCAACGTTATTCATCCCGATGATTTAAAATCGGACGCGGACAATAATAATAATGAAATCAATTGGTATGTGCTTAATTACACATACTATTTTCCATTAAAAACGGACTTAAATGACCAAAAACGTACCAAAAATACATTGTATTTGTATATTTTCTTTTATATTGTGCAGGAAACGGATATCTAAGAAAAGGACAAAAATCAAAGCAAAACGGACAAAACCGAGCACGGAAAGGAAAGAGCGTGAAAAAGACAAAGTCAAAAGTCAAAGTCAACCAATCAAAGTCAAAGTCAACCCCGACAAAGTCAAAGTCAAAGACGGAGCCGAAACCGAAGAAATATTTAATGGGCCAACCCGCACCCATCTAATGGGCCGGGACAGCCCATTAAGCATTTTTATCAAAGACTTATAAGCCTTAAAGTCTTATAAAAACTCTTTTAAACCCAAATCTAAACCCGGCCCAATCATAAGGCCCAAACCATTACCCCATTAACAACTTAACCCTGTTAACTATAAACCCTTTACAACCCCTTAAATCGTTAGTCCCCAAGGACTAACATTCTTAGTCCAAAAGGACTAACGATGCAAACTTATACTAAAATCAGGGCAAACTCCCTTTAAACACAAGCACACAAACCTTATCCCTGAAATCCCGCTAATTCTTAAACCCGACACTATTCATCTGTAGTCTACCTCTACACCCTGTAACAAAACAACAAAACTCCTCAACCCCACTTCATAAACACCAATTGCCACCTTGGCAATCCACTTATACACCATTCATCCATGGAAGAAGACAAAAATCAAAGGTTGAGATCATACGACTTGGAGAACACTCAAGATTAATGGCTAGGATTGATTTTTAAGCTCACTAACATAAGAAAAACACCTCAGTTTACACTCACAGAAGAAGCACAAGTGAACACCTAGAACCTTCATAGTTTTAGTATATATAGGCTCTTGTAAGCCCTTTAGTGGCACCTAGTTTTACTTTTCAGCTTATATTAGTCGCTTTTAGCTTATTGTAAATTTTTTTTTCAAAGTCTTGTACTCCTTTTAAGTTTAATAAAATGTTGAGTTTATGTCTTAAAATCCTGTATTACTTACTACTGTTTCATTACTTTAAAAAAGTTTCAAAAAGCTCTTTATAAGCTCTTATAAGCTGTTATAACTTAACATTGCAATTTAAAGGTTAAGTACTTTAAGAAAATTTTACCAAAAACCAAAAAAAAAATTACCTCAAAATTACCACAGCTTAGTTGGTTGATAGACAGAAATGGAAGGCCATTATGGCATTCTAGATTGTCTTTGACAAGCTAGAGCTTGGTGGATAAACTCTAAGAGCATTGTTTAGTCTTGTTTAAGCAAAGGCTTTTGTAAGTTTCCAATTTCTAAGTTTTTGCTTATTCACTGTTCAGTTGCTTATTCCTGCTTATTATCTGCTTATTTATGTTTATTAGTGTTTTTATTTGATAGTTAATGCTTATTTGTTAGTTAGATTTCATTTGATTTACGTTTTTAAATTTAAACTGTCCATTTTGTAGCTCATTTATACTGCTTATTATGTTTTGCTTATTTAAAATGTTATCTTGTTGAACTTTGCTTCTTATTGCTTTCTATTGATTAATCATTCATCTGTTTTCTTAAAGAATTGTGCTTAAATCTTTAAAATTTTTGTTTAAAATGGTTTTGTAAAACTTAAAGGGGTGTTTGGTTTAAGAGTCAAAGTGTGTCAAAACTGCTTAAAAATAGTTTGGGTCACTTGGCCAACTTTGTCAAGCATTTTTTTTAAGTCTTAATATGCTGATTTAGAAGTTTTTAAGTTTAAAGTTGTTTTAAGGTTTTTCTATAAGAAATTAAATCCGTGTATTTAAAAAGATTTAAGGTTGCTTATTTGATTAGCTTTTTAAAAAACATACCTTAAGCATAGTTTTAGTGTTGTTTTTAGTAGTAAAATGCAGTATGCAAGTGTTGTTTAAATATCCTTTAGTGTTAGAGATACAAAAATCCGTCTAACAAAGAAGTTTCGGACACTCGAAAGTAGACGAAAATTGGTCAACGTTTACTAGCTCGAAAGACAATGTAAATTAATGTAATTGGGCATTTATTGAAAAAAGCCCGAAATGACATTCAAAGCCAGAGGGGTCGGCAACTTTATGGCCTCATTGTAAGGCTATTTAAAAGACAGTTTCTTGTCATTTTTAGGGTTAGCTACTCATAATACCTTTTCATCTTTAGGGGTTTGTTAGCAACTCTTGTTTCTTTCAATATAAGTTCTTAAATGTTTATCTTTTTGTTCTTGATCAGTGTTCTACCATGAAATGATCTTAGGGATCCTACAATTGAGGGGGAGATTTGATACATTTTAAGTCCATTCTAGATCAAACCATTCACAAGTTTCATACTTTTGTTCCGGGGGAGAAATGGGACTTATAACATGTAATACGGATAATTAAGGACTCGATTGATTCTAAAATGCTAAGTCCTATCAATGCATGTGCTAACATCTTTTCGATTATCGACGACATGTGTAGGGGGGAGATAAGTGTTTAATATGATCAAAAATGTCAAGTACAAAAGTTTTGTTATGCACACGTATCTTGATAAATGACAAAGAATCTTTTGTTTCATGTTCGTGAAAGTGATCTTATGGAATGCTGAGGAAAGAGATGTTGTACCACCAGGGTATTCGTATGAATGCTCATGTCTGGTCTTCGGACTGCGCCCACTAGTGAAGTGGATTTCCATAAATTACTTGTTCAAGTTTGGATTTCCCAAGGCAATTCATAGCTTTCGGGATTATATTTTCAAAACATCATCAGAAGCTTTCTGATTTAACTTTCGTTTGTGCCCTAAACAATTTTATAAGCACAATCGATTTTTTTTTCAAATCATTGTTGCCACAGGACTTCTACGGTTACTTAATTGTATTAAGAAGTAATACGTGAAAACGGAATTGTACGGTATAGTCAGCTAGATAGTAATGTAACTGACTCACTCTTTTACCATTCTATTTGTAGAAATATTATAGTGTGATAGTCTTCGGAATCTGGTCTAGGAGAGGCGGAATACATTAGGGAATCTGATACTTAGGTTTAGAGGAACTAGTGTCACGTGCGGGAAAACCTGTCAAGAGGTTCTTTAAATGGAATCTATATGATCATGGTGCAGTATTTCATACTGTAATCATTGATTCACGGAATCAAAGGTTAATGTAACGACCAGAATTGAGTATCGTCTAATACTCGCGTCCCTTCAAAAATATAAAACCTTTGGTGTGTTCACAAAATGTTTTTCTAGAACACATTAAGTGTGGACTTTTACATAACAAATCGTTTTTGTTGGTGACAAAATTGTTCTATCATAGCGAATGACGGACTAAAGTTTCCGATGCAAGACATGCTCATATCCATACCATAGTATCTGAAGTAATCAAGAAAGCTTACATTCAAAGCTTCCGCACAATCTCTGAAAATTAATGTCTTCTTCAAATGCAAAGGTTCAAATGATTGAAAGAAGATAAATCATCAAAGCTTTCAAAGATTTTCCTCTAACAGTTATGAGCATGTGAGACAAAAAAAAAATCAGCGGTGGCAAAGTCAAAGGAGTAAAGATCCAAAGTAATTCAAGAAACAAGTTTTGAAGATCAACATCAAACTGTTAAAGATTGAATTACTAAAGCACATCAAGTGAAGCAGCTAAGACGAAGAGCTAAAGATACCAGCAGTGAACGCACAATATTCAAACAAGTTCAAAGTCATCACTGCTGATTCGAGCGATCTATGAATGACCTCTCGAGCGACCTCACTTAGGGGGAGATTGTTAGAGATACGAAAATCCGTCTAACAAAGAAGTTTCGGACACTCGAAAGTAGACGAAAATTGGTCAACGTTTACTAGCTCGAAAGACAATGTAAATTAATGTAATTGGGCATTTATTGAAAAAGCCCGAAATGGCCCATTCAAAGCCCATAGGGGCCGGCCACTTTAGGCCTCATTGTAAGGCTATATAAAGCCATTTTTCCTTTCATTTTTAGGTTAGCTACTCCATAATACTTTTCATCTTTAGGGTTTGTAGCAACTCTTGTTTCTTTCAATCAAAAAGTTCTTTAATGTTTAATCTTTTGTGCTATTGATCACGTGTTCTACCATGGAATGATCTAGGGATCCTACATTTAGTCTAGTTAAGTTTTGGTTGAAATCTGTCAAAATTTTTGCTAAGTGTTCTTTTTGAAAAAAAATAGCTTTTACATTTGCTTTTTATGGCTTATTCTGAATTTCAAAATGGTTTTTGATTCTTGTTATAAGTTCTTTGAGGTCCAAATTCAATCTGTTTGAAGGTCTTATAGCCATAAGGTTCTGTTTGTTCACTTATTTTTAAGCTCAAAAGTAGGTTTTTAAAAAGGTTTGAAAAAAAAATTTTTTGACTGTTTGGTTAACAGTCTTTGGCCAAAAGCTTATTTGCTTATTTAAGCTTATTGGCTTTTTGTACTTGCCTTCTTTTGCTTAGATTTGCTTATTAGGTTAGAATAGAGGTACTTGTAGCTTATTGTGTTTAGGGTTGAGCTTATTAAAGCTTATAGGTAAAAAAGTAGTTTAAGGCTTAACACTTTTAAGTGAATCTGTCTTTAATGCTTTCAAGTGCTTATCTGCTTATTTTCCTTTGCTTATTTTGTTCATAAGTGCTTCTTAGGGTTAGGGCTTTTTATCTTTTAGCTTATTTGTCTCTTAGGTTGCTTATTTCTAGCTTATTTAGGCAAACAGTTTAGCCATTTAGACTTATAGTTTAGTTAAGAAATATGTCACTTTTAGAGCTTAATTCTGAGCTTATTTTTAAGATTTAAAACTTTTGTCTTCACAAAAGTTGCAGGTTTACAGCTTATTTATAGGGTGTGTAAGAAAAATTTTAAAAAAAAGCAAAAAAGGGAAGGTGGAAGTCCAAGGTGAGCAGGGCTCGAACCCTGGACCTCAACACCCTCAACCTTTTAACACAACACACTCTACCACTAGCGCCCTTGGGTCTTTTCCGTTTTCTCTTGCACACAATATTCTTTTATCACCTTTTTAGCCCATTTAGCTTATAAGCCGTTTTGGCTTTTTAACAGCTTATTTTGATAAGCTGAGTTAACCCTTTTATTTTTCTTAGATCCAACACTGTTCAAGCTACTTTTTGTAATTTTTTCAGATTTTTTATAATTCGACTAGTATTTTTAATATTTAATTTAGATTAAAACCGTTTTTAATTCATAATAAAAAATATAAAAGTCAAAAAAATATAATTCTTTTTTTTAAATTTTCTTTTATCATTTAGGACTTAGGAAAATTAATTTTGATTTCGTAGGGTTAAAATTTTAGATTTTGAATTTTTAAAGAACGGGATTAAATCCCGTTAACATTTTTTGCGTTTTTAAGC
The DNA here is from genome assembly GCA_026074375.1 of Tanacetum coccineum. NCBI lineage: Eukaryota > Viridiplantae > Streptophyta > Magnoliopsida > Asterales > Asteraceae > Tanacetum > Tanacetum coccineum. The sequence continues at coordinate 6,585 of BQNB010151269.1, forward strand.
TTAAATTACTTTCGTTTTTGGTCTAGTTTTCTTTGTTCTTGCATTTTAGTCACTTAGGATTTATAAAAAGTTAAAAAATCACTTTAGGATTAAATTTTGATAATTTAGGGTTTTAAGTCGCGTTTTTAGGATTCCCGTTATCATTACTAGTTTAAATCATTAATTGCTTTCGTTCTTAGCTTGCTTTAAATTACATTTTCCCGTAGAATTAGAAAACCAATCAAAATCTTGTTGAATTCAAACATCAAATATCAAACCGACTCTCGACTTTCCATTTGCATTCCTCGTCGGGAAAACGACCCGGGAATATCATACTACTCGGATTTCATTGATTTTCTTTCTTTAAACCTTATCAAGGGTCACTTGATTTGGTTTGGTTAATATAAGTAGTATATTATTATTATATATTATTTATATACCTAAAAAGATCGAAAACAATTTTTGGCGCCGCTGCCGGGGAGGAGTGTAAGACGATTGTCGTTGCGTTTGACAATTAGTGCTTTGAAGATCCTTTCGTGTGAAGTTAATTTGCTTATTTTCTTAAAAAAAATACAAAAAGATTTTCTTTTTCTTTTTTATTATATATATAAGACAAGAAAAATCAAAAATATAAAAAAGTGTCCTTATATATAAATAAAATGAATCAATTATATAATACTCTCAACTTTGAGTATTATCATTAATAAGTTCCCAAACCAAAGATCAAAAACTTGCCTTTTGTGTCACTTGCGAGGTACGGCTCACCTTTGAAAGTTAAACAAACTATAAGAGGGGTATAAAGAGGGTTGTTCCAAGGAACTACGACCCTAAAGGAAAAGGTTTTTAATAGCTTCGCGCTTTCCTATTCCTCCGCTCCTTTGTGTGTTTTTCTTTTAGAGAGCTACCGTGAAGCTTGTTGATTATTAGGTTTAAGTTGTCTTATCTCATTGTTCGTTATTAAAATAAATTGTGAATCAATTGTTGAAAAAACCAAAAAAAAAAAAATAGTATAATTTCTCCTTTGTATATTTCTTCTTAGTGCATGCGCACTCGCTCTTCTTCGAATCTAGTTGGTGGAACTTCTACGAATCTAAATCCAAAAGGACGTAATCGTAGACGTTCCAAACAAAGAGTCGAACCTTTTAATCTGGAAGAACCTATTGAAGATCAAGCTCCTCCCGTAGTTACGATGGCCGATCAACGTATTATGGCGCAATTGCTCCAAGCACCCACTGAGGGTTACGAGGATGCAATCGTTGTTCCCGAGATCACCGCGGACAACTTTAGCTTAAGCATGGTTTGCTTACTCTTGTTCAAAATAAACAATTTTTTGGACATGACAAAGAAGACCCCCATGCTCACATTCGTTATTTCAACAAGATCACTTCTACGAATAAGTTCCCAAATGTCCCGAGTACGTCGGTTAAGCTTATGCTTTTCCTATTTTCCCTCGAGGGGGCCGCCCGGATTTGGCTTGAAAAAGAACCCCCTTGATCGATTCTTAATTGGGAAGATCTTGTTTTGAAATTCATTAACAAATTTTTCCCTCCCTCTAAAACAACAAACCTTTGAAATGAAATCACAAATTTCCAACAACTATTTGATGAATCTTTTTATGAGGCATGGGACCGATTCAATGATCTCCTTCGTGCATGCCCACATCATGGTTTCTCGGAATTACATCAACTTGATACTTTCTACAATGATTTGAACTCTAATGATCAAGATTCATTGAATTCCGCCGCGGGTGGTATTTTTTTGGATAAAATGCCTCGAGATTGCCTAAGAATCATTGAGAGCAAATCCAAAGTTCGTTATTCACGAAGCAAAGCGATTGTTGCCAAAGTGAGTACGAGCTCTTCTACCCCGGTGTTTCTCCCGATGTTGCCGAACATAAAGATATGGTGAAAGCCTTGCTTCTCGATAAGAAAAACCAATCCCAAGCTCCCGCTACCGTAAAAGCGGTCAAGGAAAGTTGTGTAACTTGCGGTAGTGCTCATTCTCACCGTAATTGTCCCGCCACCAATGGCAACATTTATAGTGACAATATTCAAGAATACGTTTCTTAAGCCGCCGTGGCTAATTTCAACCAAGGAAATACTGGTTACCGACCCCCGATTGCAAATCAAATTCGATCTCCCGGTTTTCATCCCGTTCAACAAAACCAAGGAAATAATCAAAACCTTTACAATCAAAATCGGGGGAATAATTACAACCAAGGACCAATTTATCTACCCCTGGTTAATCAACCCCCGGCTTACCAAGCTCTGGCTCCTCAAACACAGGGTGTGTCAAAGGAGGACTTTCAAAACTACATCAAAGCTAATGATGCGGTTATGAAAAATATGCAAAACCAAAATCAAAACATGCAAAACCAAATGACCAATTTAATGGACTTGCTTACCAAGTTCATGAATACCAATACCGCCTCTACTTTGGGCTCGGGTTCTCTTCCTAGCAACACCGTTGCTAACCCAAAAAGTGACTTGAAAGCAATCACTACCCAAAGTGGTGTTTCGTATGATGGGCCTTAAGTTCCACCTCCTCCTTCTTCTCTCCCTAAGGTGGTGGAACACGAACCCGAGGTGACAAAGGATACGGTGCAATCGAGCACCGAAGACATCCAACCTTCGATGGCCCAAACTCAAACTCAAATTGATGAGCCCGTTGTTGCTCAAAAGACTAAACCAACATTACCTTATCCTTCAAGGATTAACAAGGAGAAGATCCGTGAAAAAGACGATCTTTTAGCTTTGAAATTTATGGAAATTTTTAGGAATCTCCATTTCGAGCTTAGTTTCACGGATGCTCTCCTACACATGCCCAAATTTGTACCAATGTTTAGAAAGCTTCTTAATAACAAAGATAAGATAATTGACTTAGTGAAGACACCGGTGAATGAAAATTGCTCGGCGGTTATCCTCAAAAAGTTTCCCGAAAAACTTAGAAACCCCGGTTAATTTCTTATACCGTGTGATTTTCCGAAGATGGATGAATGCTTAGCCTTGGCCGATCTCGGTGCAAGCATCAACCTAATGACTCTCTCCATATGGAAAGAGCTAAATCTCTCGGATTTGACCAAAACCCGAATGATACGTGAACTTGCCGACTGAATGATTTCTACTCCAACTGGCATAGCCGAGGATGTTTTCGTGAAAGTTGGAACATTTTTCTTTCCGGCCGACTTTGTAGTGGTTGACTATGTTGCCGATCCTCGGGTTCCTTTGATTCTCGGGATACCCTTCTTGAGGACGGCACGAGCTTTGATTGATGTTCACGGTGAACAAATGACCCTTCGACATGATGACCAATCCATAACATTTAAAGTTGGTGATACTAAGACATTATCCTACAACATCATTGAATCGGTTAAACGAATCGATGTCATTGATGTATCTTGTAAGGAGTATGCTCAAGAAGTACTTGGATTTTCAGATACTTCCAAGAGTGGCAATCCCACCCCAACTTTGGAACAAATTATTTCTACCTCTTCTCCTACCCTCACTCCCTTCGGGGATAGGGATTTTCTTTTTGAGGAAGCCGATGCTTTCCTAGCTATTGAAGATGAACCAATTTCATCGGAAATTGATGACTCTATCTATGATTCAGAGGGAGATACCCTTTACCTTGAGGAATTATTAAGTGTGATCAATAGTGACCCAAATCTCCCTCCATTACCAGTTTATGAAATAAATGTGCCCGAAAACATTAAATCTTCATGTGAAGATCCACCCGACATATAACTCAAAGACTTACCATCCCATTTGAGTATGCATTTTTGGAGGGTAATGACAAATTACCTGTCATAATCGCTAAAAACTTAAAGGATGAGGATAAGGCCGCCCTAATCAAGGTCCTTAAGTCACATAAACATGCCATAGCTTGGAAGATTTCTAATATTAAGGGGATAGATCCACAGTTTTGTACCCATAAGATTTTGATGGAAGAAAATGCCAAACCCGCAGTCCAACACCAGAGAAGGGTTAACCCCAAAATCTATGAGGTTATTAAGCAAGAATTTATCAAACTTCTTGATGCCGGGTTAATTTACCCTATCTCTGACAGCTCCTGGGTGAGCCTGATTCATTGTGTCCCTAAGTAGGGAGGCATAACCGTGGTAACAAATGAGGAAAATGAATTGATTCCGACTCGATTGGTTATGGGATGGCGTGTATGCATTGACTATTGAAAGTTAAATGATGCTACCCGTAAAGACCATTTTCCTCTTCCATTCATGGACCAAATACTCGAGAGATTAGCGGGGAACGAATACTATTGTTTTCTCGATGGTTTCTTGGGTTATTTTCAAATTCCCATCGACCCTCAAGATCAAGAAAAAACCACATTCACTTGTCCTTATGGAACGTTTGCCTACCGTCACATGCCTTTTGGTTTATGCAATGCACCGGGCACGTTCCAAAGGTATATGATGGATATCTTTCATGATATGATCGAAAAAACGATGGAAGTCTTTATGGAGGACTTTTTGGTCTTTGGAAATTCATTCGAAACTTGCCTCTCCCATTTGGACAAGATGCTCCAAAGGTGTGAAGACACCAATCTTGTTCTAAACTGGGAGAAGAGCCACTTTATGGTCAAGGAAGGAATTGTCCTTGGCCATAAGATTTCCAAGAACGGGATTGAGGTAGATAAGGTTAAAGTTAATGTAATCGCTAAGCTACCTCATCCTACTACCGTCAAGGGTATTCGGAGTTTTCTCGGTAACGCCGGGTTTTATCAACGATTTATTAAAGATTTTTCAAAAATATCCTGGCCGATGACCCAACTTCTTGAGAAAGATACTCCGTTCTTCTTCTCTAAAGAGTGCATTGAAGCATTTCAAAATCTTAAGAAGAAGCTTATCGAAGCACCAATCTTGATTGCCCTCGATTGGGACCTACCTTTTGAGCTAATGTGCGATGCAAGTGATTATGCTATAGGTGCGGTCTTAGGGCAACGGAAAAAGAAACATTTTCGGCCTATATACTATGCAAGCAAAACCATGAACGAGGCTCAAGCACATTACACCACGAAGGAGAAAGAAATGTTAGCCGTGGTGTATGCTATCGAAAAATTCCGTTCTTACCTTGTCTTGTCTAAAAGAATTGTATATACGGATCACTCGGCATTAAAATACCTTTTTAGTAAGCAAGATGCTAAGCCGAGGTTGTTCCGGTAGGTTCTCCTCCTTCAAGAGTTTGATATCAAAAAAACGATGGAAGTCTTTATGGAGGACTTTTCGGTCTTTGGGAATTCATTCAAAACTTGCCTCTCCCATTTGGACAAGATGCTTCAAAGGTGTGAAGACACCAATCTTGTTCTAAACTGGGAGAAGAGCCACTTTATGGTCAAGGAAGGAATTGTCCTTGGCCATAAGATTTCCAAGAAGGGGATTGAGGTAGATAAGGTTAAAGTTGATGTAATCGCTAAGCTACCTCATCCTACTACCATCAAGGGTATTCAGAGTTTTCTCAGTCACGCCGGGTTTTATCAACGATTTATTAAAGATTTTTCAAAAATATCCTGGCCGATGACCCGACTTCTTGAGAAAGATACTCCGTTCTTCTTCTCTAAAGAGTGCATTGAAGCATTTCAAAATCTTAAGAAGAAGCTTATCGAAGCACCAATCTTGATTTCCCTCGATTGGGACCTACCTTCTGAGCTAATGTGCGATGAAAGTGATTATGCTATAGGTGCGGTCTTGGGGCAACGGAAAAAGAAACATTTTCGGCCTATATACTATGCAAGCAAAACCATGAACGAGCTCAAGCACATTACACCACGAAGGAGAAAGAAATGTTAGCCGTGGTGTATGCTATCGAAAAATTCCGTTCTTACCTTGTCTTGTCTAAAAGAATTGTATATACGGATCACTCGGCATTAAAATACCTTTTTAGTAAGCAAGATGCTAAGCCGATGTTGTTCCGGTGGTTTCTCCTCCTTCAAGAGTTTGATATCATCATCCGTGATAAAAAAAGGAGCTGAGAACCTTGCGGCCAATTATTTGTCCCGATTAGAGAATCCTCACAAAAATGTGCTCAAGAAAAAGGAAATTACGAAAATATTTCCTCTCGATACACTTAGTATGGTAACTTTACGTGGTAATGATATTACCCCATGGTTTGCCGATTTTGAAAACTACCATGCGGGGAATTTTGTGATTAAAGGGATGTCGCCCTAACAAAAGAACAAGTTTTTCAAGGATGTTAAGCACTACTTTTAGGACGACCCCTATTTGTTCAAACTATGTGCGGATCAAGTGATCCGGCAGTGTGTTTCCGGCCAAGAAGCTATTGATATCCTTATAGCTTGCCATAATGGGCCTACCGGGGGACATTATGGTGCCAACTATACCGCCAAGAAAGTTTTTGACTCAGGATTTTATTGGCCCACAATTTACCGAGATGCCCATGACTTGGTCACCCGATGTGACACTTGTCAACGTCAAGGAAAATTTTCACAACGTGATGAAATGCCACAAAATTCTATCCAAGTTTGCAAAATCTTTGACGTGTAGGGCATCGATTTCATAGGGTCGTTCCCGTCTTCATGAGGGAACAAGTATATATTTGTGGCGGTCGATTACTTGTCGAAATGGGTTAAAGCAAAAGCGCTCCCCACCAACGACGCCCAAGTTGTTTGCAAATTCTTAAAATCTCCTCGTCTTTTGCAATTACCAATTCTCAAAGGTCATGCTTAAGTACGGTGTCACTCACCGTCTTGCTACCGCGTGTCACCCCCAAACAAGCAGGCAAGTAGAAGTCTGCAACCGTGGTTTGAAAAGAATCTTGGAAAGGACCGTAGGCGAGAACCGTGCCTCTTGGTCGGATAAATTAGATGATGCACTATGGGCCTTCCGTACCGCGTTTAAAACACCCATCGGGTGAACTCCTTACAAGCTTGTGTACGGGAAGGCTTGTCATCTATCGATCAAGATCGAGCACAAAGTGTATTGGGCCTTGAAGCATGCAAACTTTGACCTTAAGACTGCGGGTGATCACCGTAAAGTTCAAATCAATGAACTAAATGAACTTCGTGATCAAGCCTATGAGAACTCTTTGATCTACAAAGAGAAAACAAAGAAGATCCATGACTCCAAGATCAAAAACCTCATTTTCAACGTTGGTGATCAAGTCCTCCTATTTAATTCTAGATTGAAGATTTTTTTGGGCAAGCTAAAATCCCACTGGACCGGACCGTTCACCATTGCCCATGTGTACCCTTATGGCATCGTCGAGTTATCTCAAACTGACAGGCCAAATTTCAAGGTGAACGATCATAGACTTAAGCATTACTTTGGAGGGGACATACCACATATGGTTGTCCCGGATCTCTAAACATTCCCCAAGGACCAATGAATTCGGGGACGGGTTAAGCTAAGTGACCTTAAACAAGCGCTTCGTGGGTGGCAACCCATGCTTATCCTAATTTAATGATAGTAATGAATAAGTATAACGTCAGGAGGTGTGCCTCTTTCATTCTCGTTTGCTTGTGTTTTTGATGATTGTCCAGGATCATCCTGGATTTTTGAAGCCTTTCTTGCTCATAGTTTTGTCCTTCGTTCACTCGAGCTTCAAATCCTCAGCTTCATTTTGGTAATCCAATATCCAAATCTTATCGACTAACGCTCATCTTTAGCACACTTAATAAACGGCTTTAGAGTGACGTAGAGACCCTTCTTAAAACATTGAGGACAATGTCTAGTTCTAGTATGGGGGGGATCTATCGATTTGTTTGTGCATGCAGTCGTTGTTTTTGCATAATCCCGTTTTTACCACCAAAATACCAAAAAAAATGAAAAAATTTAAATTTTTTCAAAAATAAAATAAGTGTTTTGTCATAATTTTGACTTTCCTGCTGGGTAGAATAAGAATAAATTTTGACTCGATCGAGCATGTTGAGCTCTAGCTTGTTCCTTAACTTTTAGACTAAGCATTTGCGGATCTTTGTGAAGAACGAAAAATGATAGAGTTAATTATGAGTTAGATGCTAAACAAGGATTATTTGGAAATCTTAAGAGCTCATGTGTGTAATTTGTGGCTTTTTCTCCCATAAGCTCCTAACCAGACTAATAATACGTGCTATCTTTAAAAATTAAACTTAAATCAACAATTTTTGAAATATAGTCAATAACATTTTTGTGTTAGTTCAAATTTATACTTAAATTTTCCAAAAAGAAGTCTTCTCTATATATCGTGGTATAAAGTTAAAAAAAAGAAAAAAATGAGAAAAAGGAAAAAAAGGTTGATGAATAAGGTAATAATATAAGCTATGGGTTGATAAAAGTTTACTGCCTCTTGCCGACTCACAACCGATGTGGCAGTCTTCAAAAGAAAGCCCACAGTAAGAATAATAATTCGAGACTGATAAAAGTTTGCTGCATCTTGCCGGCTCACAACCGATGTTGCAGCCTTAAAAAAGGTCGAGGATTTCAATTGCATCATGGTTATATTAATGTTAAGTGTAATAAATGTGGTTTAATAAATATAGGGAAAATCTATTTTTCTAAAATTTAAATATGCTTTTGAACTAAGACTATTTCATTTTGAGTTGTGATTTTCTAAATAAGCTATGCATAAACGGGAAACCTAAGAGTTTTTGAAACAGAAGGTCCGTGAGTCTCGATACTAGTCTCTGTGGGGTGTTAAAAGCATGGTCACTTAGCCGCAAGGTTGGGATGTGCCGAGACGAAAGTCGCTACATGAGATGATCTCGCCTTCAAACTTATTATTCTCCGGTGGAACGTGAAGCATATTAATTGTTGGAAACACAAAAAGTGTCGGTCACTTCCAAGTTGTAATAGTCTTAGCTCGTAGTTTATGTAATGATTAGATTAGTAATCTAGTCCGGCCCAAGACCCATGGGAAGCCCATCATAACCCATGGGCCGGCCTATAGGACCTATATAAGCCCCTCTCCTAGCCTTGGAGAGGGTTGGTTGTTCCATTTGTTACATTCCATCTTAATAAACTTCATCCATTTTCCATCCATTCTCTCTCTAACATCACAACCCACTTCTCACTCTTGTTCTTGGTTTGATCATAAGATTACATGTATCTTCAATTGGTATCAAGAGCCATGGAGTGGTGTGTTTAGTTTTTGTGTTTGTCTTGTGATTTGTGTTCAAAACCTTTACAAAGAGCAAAATTTTGATCTAAAATTTTTTTGGCTTAAAAACCTTAAAGTTTTCATTTTTATTGTTCCTATAGGGTTAGTAACACTAGTTGTACAAGAATTTCTTGCTAAAAACCATTAAAAATGTGTCTTTTTGAGTTTTGAAAATTTGAGTTTCGTAGTAGTTGGGACCGAACGAGTAGGACCAAACTAGTTAAAAAATTTGTCAACCGAACTAGTGAAACCAA
>BQNB010151271.1:0-15923 GCA_026074375.1 Tanacetum coccineum
TCCAACCTTTTCCAACACTTTGAAAGGTCCAGCATATCTGGGGTTTAGCTTCCCCGTTTGCCAAAACGTACTACTCCTTTCCAAGGCGAAACCTTGAGCATAAATCTATCTCCAACTTGAAATTCCATTGGCTTACGCTTTAAATTGTCATAACTCTTTTGTTGATCATGAGCGGCTTAAATTTTTTTCCTGATCTGAATGATTTTCTCGGTTATCTCTTGAACTATTTCTGGACCAGTGAGTTGAACTTCTCCAACCTCAGCCCTACAAACAGGTGAACGACACTTTCGACCGTAAAGTGCTTCAAATGGTGCAACCTTGATGCTAGCATGATAACTATTGTTATATGAAAGCTCAACTAACGGAAAATGGTTAACCCAACCCTTTTCCAAAGTCGATCACACAAGCACGCAGCATATCCTTGAGATTTTGAATAGTCCTCTCGCTTTGTCCGTCAGTTTATGGATAGTATGTAGTACTCATATCCAAATTTATACCCAAGGCCTTTTGAAGTGACCTCCAGAAATTTGATGCGAACCTAGGGTCGCAATCACAAATGATTGAGACAGGTATCCCATACCTCGTGACTACCTCCTTCAGGTACATTCTTGCCAACTTTTCCATGGGATCAGTTTCCCTCATTGGTACGAAGATTGCAGATTTAGTTAGTCGGTCAACAATCATCCAAATGGTGTCATAACCTTGTGACAACTTAGGAAGCTTCATGATAAAATCCATAGTGATATTATCCCACTTCCATTGAGGTATCTCAGGTTGCACCAACAAACCCGATGGCCTTTGGTGTTCAGCCTTGACCTTAGCACATGTCAAACATTTGCTAACATAGGTGGCGATGTCGGCCTTCATATTAGGCCACCAATATAACTTTTTCAGGTCTTGATACATCTTGTCAGAACCCGGATAGATAGAGTATTTTGACTTGTGGGACTCGTGCATGATCACAGTCCTTAAATCGCCATAACAGGGTAAACAACTCCTGCCATTTAAGCATAGTGTTCTGTCGGTACGAGGTTCCAACTTCTCTTTAGGTATATCCTTCCTAATCATACCTCCTACCTCCTACATCTTCATTTTTTAGATTATCTAGTTTCTGTGATTCTATTTGAGCTTCTAGAATTTGCTTAGGGAGATTCAAACCAATAGTCATGACTAAGGCTTGAACCCGTAATGGCTTATTCTGTTCTTTACAGCTTAAGGAATCGGCCACTACGTTTTCTTTCCCCGGGTGGTAACGTATTTCACAGTCGTAATCCCTGAGCAACTCTAACCAACGACGTTGCCTCATGTTCAACTCATTTTGATCAAGAATGTGTTATAAACTCTTGTGATATGTGAATACCATACACTTGGTTATGTACAAATAGTGTCTCTAAATTTTTAGAGCAAACATTACCGATCCAAGTTCCAAATCATGAGTAGTATAATTTTTCTCATGAATTTTCAATTGGCGTGATGCATAAGCAATTACTTTCTCCCTTTGCATTAATACAGCACCCAATCCCTTATGCGAAGCATCACAATAGACCACAAAATCCTCGTTTCCTTCAGGTAGAGCCAGAATTGGCGCACTACACAACTTCTGCTTTATTAACTGGAAAGCAGCTTCCTCCTTGTCACCCCAATCAAACTTAACTTCTTTCTGAGTAAGCTTGGTCATCGACTTTACGATCTTCAAAAATCCTTCAATGAATCTTCGGTAATACCCAGCAAGACCAAAAAATTAACGAATCTCTGTTGGTGTCTTAGGAGATGCCCAATCTTTTATGGATTCGATCTTGGCGGGATCTACGTGAATTCCTTAACTATTAATCACGTGGCTGAGAAATTGTACTTTGGGAATCCAAAATTCACATTTAGAGAATTTAGCATACAACTCCTCTTTCTTAAGCAATTCTAGAATTGCCTTAAGATGTTCTTCATGTTCCTTCTTGTTCTTGGAGTAGATGAGGATGTTGTCAATAAAGACAATCACGAACTTATCCAAATATGGCTTGCACAACGGTTCATGAGATCCATAAATACCACTTGTGCGTTCGTCAAACCAAATGGCATAACTTGAAATTCATAATGACCATAATGAGTTCTGAAAGCGGTCTTCGGAATGTCTTCTTCACAAACTTGTAACTGATGATAGCCCGACCTCAAATCAATCTTCGAGTAGACACTCGATCCTTGAAGTTGGTTAAATAAATCGTCAATCCTTGGGAGTGGATAACGATTCTTCATCGTTAGCTTGTTCAGTTCTTGGTAGTCGATGCACATTCGAAATGATCCATCCTTCTTCTTGACAAACAAGATCGAAGCTCCCTAAGGTGAGGAACTGGGCCTTATAAAGCCTTTTTCGGATAGCTCCTTCAGTTGGTCCGACAATTCTTTCATTTCGGACGGGGTCAATCGATAAGGTGCCCGTGCTACAGGTGCAGCACCAGGTATCAAATCGATCTGAAATTCCACTTATCGAGTTGGAGGAAGACCCGAAAAGTCCTCAGGAAATACTTCAGGAAAATCTTGAACGATCGGTACGTCCTCAAGTCGCTTCTTCTCTGACTTGTCTTCAGTCTCCTTTGTAGTAACATGTGCCAAAAAGACATGTATCCTTTTAGCATGTACTTTTGCGTTTTAGTGCACGAGATGATGTTCAAACGAGTCTCGTTTCCTAGGTTGCTTCCGTCACCATGAACAATCACCGTTTCATTTCCCCAGGGAATACGAACGATTTTCTCGACACAAACAATGACAGCTTGGTACTTTGTCAACCAATCCATACCAATTATGATGTCGAAACTACCAAGTTCTATGGGCATTAAGTCGATATTGAATGGATGATTTAAGAAGTTTAATGTACAACCCCGAATGATGGTGTTTAACCCAATTATTCTCCCGTCAGCTAGTTCAACATCATAATAATGATCTAAGGTAGTTGGTGTGATATCAATTTGGGAGCTAAATGCAGTAGTCACAAAACTCCTATCGGCACCAGTATCAAATAAGATAGAAGCATAGTGGTTGTTTAGAAGGAACGTACCCGTAACGACGTTTAAGTCTGGGTTTGTCCCTGCATGGCCTATCGCATACACTTTTGCTGGAGCATTGCCATTTCCACCTTGGTTACCGCGGTTGTTGTTCTTCAGCTTTGGACACTCCATCTTGAAATGTCCTTGGGCTCTGCATTCAAATCATGTAGCTTTCTGACCTGCCCCAGTGCCCCTTTGGTTGTTAGTAGTATTGGCATTTATAGTACTCCTACAGTCACGAGCCAAATGGCTAACTCTGTTGCACTTGTGGCATTTTGGAGCACATTAACCATCATGGTGATAGTTGCATTTGGAGCATAGAGGTTTGGATCCTCCGAAGTTGCTTCTCACCAGAACCACCTGAAATAATAAACTCTGCCAGTGTTCTGCTCCTTGTTCTATTGTTGTTGTTAGTTATCATCTTGCTTCCTTTTGTTTTCACTCTGACATTCAGCAAAAGTGTGAATCTTCTTATCCATCAGCTCAGTTGGCAAATTCAATTGCCTCCTGCATGGTCTTTGGCTTAGATGCCATTACACTTCCGTGAATCATGTCGGGCAAACAACTACATACCTCTGGATTTTATCTAACTCTTCAGGGAACATCCTAGCACACATCAATGCCAGTTCTTGAAAACGTTGGTTATAGCTTACCACATCGGTGCCTTTAACCTTCAGATTCCACATCTCAACCTCCAGCTTCTTAATCTCGCCTCTTGGGCAGTACTTGTCGGTCATCATCTTTTTCAGGTTTGTCCAAGTCATTACATAAGCAACATCGTGACTAACAGTCTTACCATGGGAGTTCCACCATGTTAGATCACTTCCGAGAAGAGTACAAATGGCAAACCACAGTGCAGTTGCTTATACGGAACACAGTTTCCATTCTTTCAAACTACTGAGACAACTCGACAACTCCTTCAGTACCCTTAAAATATAAGGGTTTGCATTTCATGAAGTCTGGGTAAGTGCACTCATAAGTAAGAGGAGCTTGTTATTGAATCGTTTTTAAGACTCGAGAATGATTAGTTCTCATCTAGGATCACAAAGTAACAATGATATAATATGTATACGCAGCAGAAATAATAAACACGAATCAAAGTTACTTCAAGGTTTTCTTTTATTCAACACAGCCCTAATTCTACACGATCAACTGTAGAACGGTTACTCTAACTAGTAACAGGAATCATAAGATCCTTGAGGCTAAACTATCTAGGCGTTTACAAGAACCATACGCCTAGAACACACACACCTTTAGTCGACTACATTTTCTGTGCACACCTAAACTACACGCCTGGGACCTCCTTTTATAACATAAGGAGTCCAAGACTTACAAAGGAAGATAAACATTAGACAAATAAATCTTTTAAACATTTAGGAATATCTTCTGTTATCTTCTATCTGAATAAGGAGATCTTCTAGATTCTTCAAAATCTTCCATCTTTTAAAGAATTCCAGCTTTGCATTTAAGTCCTTTTGTTTCATTCTTTTATTCACTTTGTCTCATCAAATCAAGAATCCCAACAATCTTCCCCTATTTGATGATGACAAAACAAACAAAGTCGTGTACGAACTTCATCATAAAGCCAAAGCTTCCCCTGAAGTTGAGATGTAATCATCTCCCTGAATGAAACAAAATCTTCTTAATTCAGACTTCCTTTGTAACATGCCACACCAAGGATCTATAAGTTGCAACCTGTTAATATTTCTTCCCCTTTTTGTCATAATCCAATAGGGGACTTATGAATGTAAGCAACTTTGATTTCAACCACTTCAAACCAATATCACACTACTAACCCAAACTTTCCAATGACTTAAATTACCCTTCATGACGTATAATAAGAATAATGAATCCAATTAGTAGAAATCTAAACTAGCAGTAGTAATAATGACTAGCAGTAGTAAAAACCTTCACCTCGATGATGCATGTAAATGGTTAAACATTTTAACAATAAGCTTCCCCTGAAACCCATATGTTAACCATTTCTTGAATCTTTAATTCTGTAAGCTCTATGTAATGATTACTGATGAAGAAAACTAAGTATAACCAACTTGATGCTGAAGTAGAACAACCCAAACTTGTGTCTTATATCTTGTACTATCCACGTGACGTCAAACTTATAAATAAATCTATGAAATATAAGTAGACCGCAATCTCTTGACAAAAATCCTCATCTTCTATGAGACACATAACCAAAGTGATAGCAAATGTGAGCATTGAGCACCATAAGTTTGTAGATCACACACCTTTGCTAGATTTTGACAAGTCTTCGTCACATCGTTTCTAAGCACGAACAAGTTATCTCCTGCTAAAAGATATGATAAAACACGTACCCAAGTAATTCCACTTCACCGTCAAATAAGTGATAAATAACCATCTTCGTAATCAATTAATCCAATAATACGAGCCTTTAATCGTTTAAGAACATTTAAAACCAAAAATTAATCTGTTAGCTTCCCCTTAAAGGAAGCATCTTGTTCAATCCGAGATCAAAACTCATGTTTTTAGCAACACTTTATCTGTCACAAAACTGTTACTAATCTGTCACTAATTCTTCATTCTCCTTCCTCCCATTCTTTTTGTGACAGTTTTTAGTGTCAGTAAGCTGTCACTTTGTGTCGTCTTTGGCAGTAGTAGTAACGAGAAAGCTTGGCAGTAGTAACATTCAATATGCTCGAGCAGTATTAACTACTAGAAAAAGCCTAGCAGTATTAACTGCTATATGCTAGTAGTATTATCCCGAACCAATAGTAGTAACTGCAATAAAAGCCTAGCAGTACTAATGATAACAACTAGCAGTAGTAATCATTTATGGGCAGCACTAATCAAACCAACAAGCAGTATTAATGTTACCTTAGCAACACAAACTTGATACATGACCTGCTAGCAGTATTAAGTTTTTATTGGCAGCGAGCAGCACGATATTAGTATTAATGTATCATCACAAACCAGCAGCACTAATACCACGACTCATAACCCAATCTGCTTAATAAAAAAATGAATACCAGTAACATACACACCTGCTGCACATAAACACAAATACAAAGCAACCCATAAAATCTCACCTTCTTGTCCAACTTCAGGTAGTTATAATAGGAAAAAAATTACAAACCCTTAAATTTAGGGTTTTCTCATTATAACCATCCCTTCCAAATTGTGACCAAGTGCATCCAAACACAATCCAAACCTGCTGTAAATCATGACACTTCAATCACTAAACCTTCTATCAAGAACCTTGATTGAAACCTGTACTTTATCTTTATCCAAGATCCACATAGAGTTATATTGTCATTCAGCAATACATTCGAAACCCTCCCTAGAAAAATTAAAGGTTATGACAAAAAAAAAGTCATGCTACAACCATCTGCTATTCACGAATACTACTGAATACAATCAAAACATCAAAAGTTTTCAAACCATTTAATACCTGGTGTCTCTTTGTCAATTAAATATAGTACCATCACCATCAGATACTTGAACAAATCATATGCAGATTCAAACATAACCTATGGCTAGTATTGGCATTTATAGTACTCCTACAGTCACGAGCCAAATGGCTAACTCTGTTGCACTTGTGGCATTTTGGAGCACATTAACCATCATGGTGATAGTTGCATTTGGAGCATAGAGGTTTGGATCCTCCGTAAGGTTTCTTCTCACCAGACCCTGCAGTATAAACTCTGCCAGTGTTCTGCTCCTTGTTCTATTGTTGTTGTTAGTTATCATCTTGCTTCCTTTTGTTTTCACTCTGACATTCAGCAAAAGTGTGAATCTTCTTATCCATCAGCTCAGTTGCAAACTCAATTGCATCTTGCATGGTTTTTGGCTTAGATGCCATTACACTTCTATGAATCATGTCGGGCAAACCACCGACATACCTCTTGATTTTATTCGACTCTTCAAGGAACATCCTAGCACACATCAATGCCAGTTCCTAAAAATGTTGGTTATAGCTTACCACATCGGTACCTTCAACCTTCAGATTCCACATCTTAACCTCCAGCTTCTTAATCTCGCCCCTTGGGCAGTACTTGTCGGTCATCATCTTTTTCAGGTTTGTCCAAGTCATTGAATATGTAACATCGTGACCAACAGTCCTAACGTAGGAGTTCCACCACGTTAGAGCACTTTCAAGAAGAGTACAAGTGGCAAACTTGATTTGGTTTTCCACAGTGCAGTTGCTTATACGGAACACAGTTTCCATTCTTTCAAACCACTGAGTCAACTCAAAAACTCCTTTAGTACCCTTAAAATATAGGGGTTTACATTTCATGAAGTCTGGGTAAGTGCACTCACGAGCAAGAGGAGCTTGTCTCCTTACACCCATTCCTGAATCATGGCTGTCTTTGCCATTTTCGCTTTTGGTGGCCTCATGTTCTGCCAACACGTCAGCAACTCCTTAAGCAATTAATCTCTTAAGTTGCTCATTAGTCACAGAAGTAGTGGGGGTAGTTGTTGTGGCTGGTGTTGATCTGGTGGTTCTTTTTGGTGTCATTTTCTTCAAATCACAAGAAAATATAATACCCGTTAGATTTCATACAAATCATAACCATGACATGACATATACACAATAAATAAAGTGAGATCACATCACACAGTAAGATATACAACTGAATTGAAATTAACAATGGTGTAGCTAAATCGACATTCATTCATAATAAATTCGATTACAGACATGACATAATACATCCCTTCCATATATAATCTGGAAAACATACATGACTGATTCGGTTACAAAATGATCACTACCATTAGGTTACAAAATGAAAATAAAACCTAGAGCCTTACTAGCCGGGAGTTACCCCGTAATACTTAGTAGGCTATACAACATAGATACAACATAACCAGATCTAAGAACTACTATCGGCCTCCTCTGGTACATCAGGATGTGCTGGATCCTTAGCAGGTGTCTGCTTACTCTGTAGTGCTACCATCTGTGTCTGTAATGTCCTCAGTAGAGTCAGTGCCTCTATGAGCTGTGTTTGTCTCCTGTGGTCTGCTGCCCGTAAATCTCCAATCTTAGTCTGCTATGCTAAAACCGTAGTCCGTATGCTCTAACCTCAGAATGTGCCGTATCACTGGCATCCATCGACTGTACCCAAGCCTCACGAGAAGCTTTGGCCTCAGCCTCCATAAGTCTAGCAGTGCGAGCATGGGCGCGTCTATCTCTGCGTAGTAAGTTAAGCTGACCGCTCATCAATGATCTATCATCATGTGCATCGTCTAGTCTCCCATAAATCTCTTCAGTATCCTGCCTAACAGACATGACAAAATTGGTCATCCTCTGACCCAACTCTGCCACATCAGTCATTGGTATCTCCTCTGCAATCTGATCTGGATCCTCCTAAATATCGGTAATCTCGTAACCTATCTCCCTCTCTGGGTCACGTCTAATCTCGGCATCCAGAGTGCCAACAAAACAATAATATGCTCTAAAGCCTCTAGTAGGCCTGGCAGTAGGAGTAGATGAGCTCTCCCCAACCTTATATCTGGGATCAAGAGCAATGCACAACCTCTTCTGAGGCGATAATGTAACCTCGATAGCATCTGCTCTATAGTCAGTAGAGGGTAGAAGCAAAGGTGGTGATGATGTAGGTAATGGTATAGGTAAAAGTGGTGGTGTCCCTGATGGTGGTGTCTCTGATTAAGATGCTAAGATATAGGTGGATGGTGCAGCAGCTCTCATTATGGCCATAGATGCCCTGGTATGTGGAAGTACAATAGGTGGTGGTAGCGGTAGTGGATGGGAAGTAGATGGTGACTCGGCTCTCAACCGGATCATAGCAGCTCTATAGCCCAACGGATGAGTAGGACTAACAGGTAGTGGTGGAGGTGACATAGATAATGGTGATGATACTGGTAGTGGTGGGGATGGTATCTGTGGTAGTGGTGATGAGTATGATGTAAGTGGTGATGGTAGCGGAATAGATATGACAAGAAATCTGTCAACCTCTGTCGCAGACAGGAATGGAATAGGTGTCTGATCCCGGATAAACATCCTGGCAGTGGTACGACATACGGGTGGTGGGACGGCATAGTTGTCATACCTGGAAACACAACCAGTTCAGTAGGTACACCTCGTTAGGTGTGAACCTAGTACAGCCGGAGCAAGGTCTTGCTAACCCTCCTCCGCCATTACCACCTCCTAGATCCACATCCTCCTTCCCCTCCCCTTGACATCGCAACAGCATCCTCTCTAGAGGACTCCTCCTCCTCCTCATCATCATCATCATCTCTGTCAGTGGGATAATCAGCTGGATCCTCCTCAGGATCCTTATCATCCTCCTCCAGATCCTCCCCGAGATCAGACTTAGTAATATAACTTGGTGAATCAGCAGTGGGTGAGACAGCAGCAGGCAGTGGCTGATCCTCAGCTGGAAGCACATCATCCTCAGGTGGCATAAACTATGGGTATACCAGCTCAAGAATAAAATCTAGTGAAGGTGGTGCCTGCTCTGGCTCCTCATGGCCATGCACGTAATCTGGTGATGGTGGGGCCTGAAGAGCGGTCTTCACATAAGCATAAGGGTCCTCTGGCATCATGGGTAGTCCATCGTATCCGTGTATAATGACTCCCGAAGATCCTATGTCTGATAAATCCTCTAACGGACTAGATACCTCCGTGTAAGTAACCGTGAAATCCTCTGAATCTGACATGACAAAATCTAAAAATTAAAAGTAGCTTATATAAGTATTAATATAAGACTCTTATTGTAATATACATAGTATATTATAACATGTATATCAATCATGAATGCATCTAGTCTAACCAACTAATGCAACACTAGTGTATGTATGTCCCGTGAAAACCCCTTTGTATGAATGCAATGTTTGAAAACGGTTATAGTCCAAGTAAAAACATTTGACCTGGTTCTCTATAACCTTGGCTCTTGATACCAATCTGTAACACTCCCAAATTGGGTCGCAGCGGAATATGGGTTGAGAGTGTTACTTCATAGATCAATAGCACAAGATATATATAAGAACGACCATTTAAAAGTCGTTTAAAACCGATACATTGGATTTAACAAATTGTTTGTTACATAAGCCCGAAGCTTCACTTGTTCGTTGTTCAAAATACAAAGATTCTAGTCCATAACAAATGTTTCCCCAAAATGTAATGCAACCAAATCATTAATGCATATGACTTCTAAAATAACGACCACCAATGTATCCCTTGTCTTGTACCTCATTGATCTCCTGAGAAAACATGCTTTAAAACGTCAACATTAATGTTAGTGAATTCATAGGTTTGTAAAATATATAATGTAGGACCACAAGATTTCCCAAGTGTATGATAATGCAACAGATGCAAACATCACAAAAATGTAATTACGTTTCCCTAAGCTCATGACACTGAAGCTTGACATGTATGAATTGCAATATAAATTGCCTACATTGCCCGTGATAATGTTCAACCCGAAACATCCCAAATCTGACATGGTATACGTTTGTTTGTCCAGTGATAGCTAATCACCCGAACGGGGATATCAATCCCAAATAGATCTATTTATAACATTCGTGCTCACTCAGTAATTGACAGTTCATGATAATGGGCTCAGTGGGTTCTCGCTACTTAGGCAAACACGTAATCATAATGTAAAAATGTTCACTTGTGTCCAATTGTAAAACAATGCATGTTTCTCACCCCAAAACTTATAAATTATTATAAATGTAAAACGTGGGGCTATGAACTCACCTTGCGTGAGTGAATCGATAATGTAAATCACAAACTAAAAATGCGTCACGAAAATGTCTGAATGCAACCTAATTAATTATAGGTCGTATGAGTACTATGTACTTTGAATAAATAATACCGTATATAATTCTATATAGCTACATCACCATCTATTTGTATTAGTGAAATAATATTTATAAAGTAAAAATGTATATAAATATCACTTTAGTAAAAACGGCATAACTTTCTCGTTTTAAGTCCGTTTTGTACGTTCTTTATGTCCACCACTTCGTATTAAGAAGAGTTATAAAAATATTACATTTTTGTATTTTCAACCCTCCGATGAACAGTACTTTTTACTGTTCATACTGTTTTATAAATTTATTTTTATAAACTTAATTATCGTAAACATCATATCTTATTCGTTTTAACTTCGATTTTAGTGATTCTTTCGAGCACGTCTTCGTAATTAAAAGTTCTATAAAGTATTTTCCACAAAGTATCTGATGTGAACAGTAGTTTTTATAAAATTATTTTTATAAAGTATTTTTATATATTTAATTATATAAACTTGCAAATAGCATAACTTTTTCGTTATATCTTTATTTTTCGAGTTCTTTATATGCCTACGATCCTTGTAACATGTAGTATTTTATAAAAATATAAATAAATACATTATTTTTCAAAGTAAAACAGAACCTTTTGATCTTTTTGTTAAAAATGTGTTTAAACTTGTTTTTATAACTTTTTAGCTTAGATAATTTGCTACAAGTCCTCTACAACCCTTTATGTCACAAGTCTCATATATGTTAGGTCATTTAGTCCATCATTTGTCCAAAAAAATATCCATGATAACAAGTCCTCACCTCACTTTCACTTATAACTTATTAAGTAAACTTTTAATTTACTAGTTTATATATATACTTTTTAGTAACTTTTGATACCATCAATTTATATTTACTGATATAAACTAATCAAGTCACCTTGTATAAAGTATATAATGTTCTTTTAACGTAGATCAGAATTAACATCAATATATCACATGTGAAAGTATTTCAAACCATAAACAAGACATAAAAAACATATAAGTATCTTATAATGTATTCTTTACGATAGTGATTTACTATATAACATCATATACAAAAAAAAAACATAAATAAAAGGCAGTTTAGGTTTTTACGTATAACATTTAATATGAAGTAGCGCACAAGATGGCAACAACACAGACTAACAACCCTAGTTTCACAAAGAATAACCTTAATCATAAACCATACCATCTTCATTAACTCTTGTAAAAGCTCAAACACCCAGCAAGCCTCAAAACACCTTACAGGATCAAAAAATCTTAGCTAAGAATATGAATCTCTGTTAGAACACATTGTAAATACTTGCTAACATAAATTAGTAATGGATTAATTATAGTGTGTTTGTGGCATGCCGGTAGATGATTAGAAGGACTGACAGTGAAACTACATACTGAGAGAATATATGAGTCTTCTTTTGTTCCACACATATACAGCAAGTGCAATTCCGTGATGATACTTCTATCCTTGTCTAAAACGCTCCTTTATACATACTATTAAGGACACTAATTAATAGTTTACACTCAATACACAGGAAAGTCTAGGACAAGATGAGTAAAATATAAGGAAGCTTCATGGTCAAAAAACTAGACATGTACTTAAGGTTTTTCAATTGAGGCTTATTGTTGTACAAATTCAACTGGTTGATAACGTTGTAGTGCTCCTTTGATTATTGGGTATAATAATGGGTATTCTCGTTGAAACAGCTGTTAGAGAAAAGTTATTGGTGGTTTCAATTCAGGGATACCTAAACATAATTTATCGCGAAAAACTAAGACACTTAAACAAAAACATAGAGTAAGCTAAGGCCGATAATCTCAGACCCTACCCAAGATAGAACCAGACACCCACCCCACGTAACCAAAACCCCCCTCTCCCTCCACCTCCCCGCCCCACACAACCCACCCAACCCCACGCACCACTTCTCATTACACCACTCCACACCCCCACCACCAAAAGTCCAACCAACCACCCCACAAACCCCCCTCCACCCCCTCCACCACCCGCACCCCGCCCCCCCCCCCCCACACCCCCAGCCCACCCCCCCCCTCCTCAATTACACCATTCACCAACTAACACACCACTCAACTCCCACCATCCAACAACTCCCAAAATCAACTCTATAGATACTCCCAAATTGTAAACCTCCCCCGAAACCATACACCTTAAAACAAACCCAACACCCACCACCCCCAACCACCCCCCACCCAAACAACCCCCCAACTCCCCACCCAAAACCACAACCACCAACCCACCACAACACAAACCTACAAACCACCACAAACCCCAAAAAATCCCCCCCCCCCCCAAACCCAACACCAACACCCAGCGGCCAACCCAAAACCACAACCCAACAACCAAAACCCACCCCACCTCAAACCCTTACTAAATAAAATCCACACACCTATCCTCCCCCACACACTACTCATAAAATTATCAATCCTGTTCTATTCTTCTTTTTATCTATTACCTCGGCTCAGGGGGGGGGGGAGGGGGGGGGGGGGCGGCCCATCTAAACAAATGCCCCACACCCCACCAAAAGAATATGGGTTTTATTGATCTTCTAAATCTAAACCAACTCAACCTAACTCCTATAGTGGTGTTCTTTCCTTCATATTAACACACTTGTCATAATATATAACTAACTATAATCATGTAACAATGCAATTTATGCCCCTATGAAATCACAATAAACAAAGTTGTCAAACCTAACTCAAATAATCAAATCAAAACACCTACGATATTAATATAAAAAACATCAACCTCAAACCAAAGCACCCAAACCAAAAAGCACACAGTACCCACAAATACCACCCACACGCAGCCCCCCCCCTCACCAATCAAACCCACCCCCAAGAATGAATAAATAGCGTAAAATAACTTATTCAAAAAGATATTTCACAACCACACTCCCCCAAACAACAAGACAAACATCAAAACCCAAAATTAAAATAATACCCACCATAGCACAAAACCATTCAATCAACACACCCCCCCACAAACGACGCAACCACCCCAAAATTTAAAGACCAAATAAAAACACCCCCCTAAACAAGATATTACAATCCCAGACCCCAACTAGGATACACCAACACTGAAAAATATCGCCAAAAAAAAACTCCTATACCCCCACCCCTACTTACAAAATCATTATAAACTACCAAAGATGTTTTCAAAAAGTATATTAAAGTTCACTTAAGGCACAAACTTAAATACGGTTCTCAATGCTTTAGTCCCCATAAAAACGTGACCACTCACTCAAGAACTGAATAGTGAGAAATATAAATGGAGACGAGTTAAAAAAATACAGGTTCAATCCATGAATATGTAACCTACATTATAAAAAAAAAAAAAAAAAACTAGAAAAAAACAAAAAAAACTCTAATGTTATTTTTTCATTTTTATTTATTATTTTTTTATAACCTTTATCCATTTAACTTCGGTAACGTACTTTATATATTAATTACCATTACCATTCAGACAGCCATCAATCAAACTTATAAAAATTAAATATTGTTCAATATAGGCCAAAAAAACGGCAAAAATTTTGTGTGAATGGAAACAAATTGAAACAAAAAAAACGCAAAATCCCCACTACCCCCCCCGCCCCAACCCCCCACTCCAGGAACCCAAACACCCCAACCACCATCAACCCCGACCCACCCCCCAGCCCATCCCCCCCCCCACCTACCCCACCCAAAAAAACCACCACACTCGACCCCAACACCCCCCCCCCACTCCCCCCCAACAAACACACAACCAAAACACACCAAATACACAACTTGTCATTTATTTACTTAATTGTATTGTTCATATTGTGCACATATTGAAATCACATAAAGTTGAATCTAAGTTTTTATAAACAAACATAACTTTAATTTAAAAAGCGGTAAACTATTCAACCCCCCTTCTAGTTTTTCACAAGTTAGATAACTTAATATTGAACTTCAGTTACGTGACCTCATGACTGAATTGATGAAATTGACAGTTTATATAAGGGTTAAGTCCATGAATATGTAACCTACTTATAAAAAACTCTACTTTTCGGTAACGTACTTTATATATTACCATTCAGACCCATCAAACTTTTAAATATTGTTCAATATAGGCAAAAACGGGCAAATTTTGGAAGGGATACTGGTTAATACAGGTTAACATTCTACGTCATCAATTTTTTTAATACTAGTAGTAACTTAACAACATCTTCTTCCCTCTAAATATATTTCTCTCACACACACATATTGACTTGTCAGTCGACATTGGCTTCTCCGGTGAATTGCTCCGGTGATGACGTCAGAGATCGGTTAGCTCACCTCCACCTCTGATTCTAATCATTCCCTTTTTTGTTAACCTGACCCTCACTTTTCATTGAAAGCTAAACAAACACCCTTTGATTTTTCAGCTCCCTCTTAAAACAACACAAACCATAAACAAATGCCTCCCATGCTTTCACAAACCCATTATTGATCCCACACACTTACTACAACAAATAGTTTCAACAACAAACAACTTCAATAACAAACAACCCTTAATCGTCTCTTCATTCTTCATAATCACTGCCATCTCATCCATTTACCCTCAAGTTCCCAACCACTGTCACCACAACCATTTTACTCCATTATTCACAAATAACAACAATCATTCAACTCTGTAAAATCTCAACAGATTCAGTTGACTTTCTAATCAGAATCTGCGTTTCTTGACTTGTGTCTTGTTTTTGTTTGATTAGATTGTGGGTTTTGTGAGTGACGTGAGTGGTGTTGTAGGGATTTAGATTTCGATATCATAGCTTGGGATGGTTGTTACAAAATTCGTGATGTTGTTGGGTTTCTTGTTGTTGTTGAAGATGATAGGGTTTCTTGTTGTTGGGTTCCTTTAGGACGAATTTTCTGATATGAGGATCTCGGCGTGGATTAGGATCTGGGTTTTATGGTTAGATAAAGATGGGATAGTGTTTTTTTATATAAGGGTCTGTGAATGATTTGGGTTGTCGTTGGTTTGATAGTGTTTCTGATTTGCTTGGGATGTACATAGACGACTGAAAAAATATGATACTCCCTCCGTCCCACATTAAGTGTCCACTTGACTTTTTCAAAGTCTTTTTTCTTCAACTTTGACCTTAATGAT
>BQNB010151272.1:0-15923 GCA_026074375.1 Tanacetum coccineum
GTTTTGGGTTCGTAGAACCAAAAATAATGTCATCAACGTAAATTTGCACAAGCAATATGTCTTTCCCATGTTTAGTTATGAACAGAGTTGGATCAATAGAACCTTTTGAGAATCCTTTGGATACCAAGAAATTTGAGAGTTCATCATACCACGCTCTTGGTGCTTGTTTGAGACCATATAATGCTTTCTTAAGACGGTAAACTTTGTCAGGATGATACGGGTCAACAAATCCATCTGGTTGGTTTACGTATACTTCTTCATTCAGAGGTCCGTAAAGAAATGATGTTTTGACGTCCATCTGGTATACGGTAAATGATTTGTGAGCAGGGTACACAATGAACAACCGGACAGCCTCCAACCGAGCAACTGGTGCAAATGACTCTTTGAAATCAATTCCTTCCTTTTGAGCATATCCCTTAGCTACAAGACGAGATTTGTTGCGAATAACAGTATTTTCCTCATCACGTTTGTTTTTCCAGAGCCACTTTAAGTTAATGACATTTTTGCAAAGTGGTCTGTCGACTAATTCTCATACATCTAATCGATCAAACTGATGAAGTTCTTCCTGCATTGATTCAATCCATGCAGAATCAGCCATGGCTTCTTTGATGTTCTTTGGTTCGGTTCGACTCACGGTGAGTGCGAACATACACATCTCGCCATCTGTTTCTAGTGAGTATTGTTCTAATTGATTGAGAAGATTCCAATGACTTGTTCTAATGGATGATCTTTTGTCCAACGTTGTGCAGAAGGATGGTGTTGATAGAAAGTATGCATGTTTGACGAATCAACATGACGAGACGATGTCTCCCCTCGTTCTTGTACCGGTGTACTAAAGATGTTGATAAATTCATCGTCGTCAAATTGTGCATTTTTGGTATTGGTTTCTGCTTGAATAATGTTCTCAGGTGCAGTGACAGTTGGTACTTGAGTTGGAGTTTGATGTGTTGATTGAATGTTCAATGGAGGTGGATCTGCAACATCGGTTGTTGTAGAAGTGTGAGTTGTGTTATGTTGTTGACGTTTATCGGGATTATCAGCAGCATGTACAGCGGAAGACTTTGACACAACAGGAGAAGTTCCATTGAGTATTTCACTGAACATCGGACTATATAGCAATTCCAGCTCATTTGACGTTGTTACTGTCTCAGCTACTTGAGGAACATTTTCTTGACTTTGTGGACCGGGACTTAAACTGTCTTGTTCAAGTACCGTAGTCGAACATTGTGGAACGGGGTCAGAACTGACGTGATCTGACGCCATCTGAGGCAATTCGTCAAAGTTAACATGAATTGTTTCAACTATTATTCTTGTTCTCTTGTTAAATACCCTGTAAGCCTTTGACTGAGTAGAATACCCAACAAAAATACATGCATCACCTTTTTCCTTCATTTTATTCAAGATTTTACATCTTTGACGCTATAGCAAAGAGAACCAAAGATGTTGAAAGAACTTAAACTGGACGGTTTTCGGGCCATTGATGATATGGTAAGGTTGTTTTCTCATGTCTAGGATACGAGTGACGGTTTTGATGTAAAACATGTTGTTGCAATTGCTTCAGCCCAAAAGAACAAAGGAACTTTAGCGGCGCTTAGCATTGTTCGAGCAGCCTCAACAAAAGTACGGTTCCGTCTTTCGACAACGCCGTTTTTGTTTAGGTGTTTGAGCAGTATGAGTTTCATGTCTTATTCCCTCTTTTGCAAAGTATGCATGAAGAGTTTTTTAAGATAATTCCGTGCTTTGTCAGTCTCGACGTTTGTACACTTGGAGCATGAAGTCCTCTTGGGACAGTGTAGAAGGAAATCAATGAGAATCCAGGTGTTTCATTTTGGACCTCAAAAGTGATCCATGTATATCGGGAGTAGTCATCAATAATACCGAGAACATATTTCTTTCCATTAATGCTTTCTACCCGCATTGGACCACATAAGTCCATGTGTAGAAGTTGTAACCGTCTTTTTGAGCTCGGGGTAGTCTTAGTGTGAAAAGACTTTCTTTTTTGCTTTCCCCAACTCACAAGAAGAACACAGATGATCTTTGACGAATTTTAATTTTGGAAGGCCATTCACAATATTATTCTTCGAAAGCAAGTTGATGGTGTCGAAGTTTAGATGAGATAGACGATGATGCCATAACCATGCTTGAGACGATGTTGCTTTAGCCATTAAGCAAATTGGATTGGGAGATGTTGAGTCTTGTTAGATGTATGGAATTCAAATTTGTCCCGAGAACATGTGAGAAGATCTTTCCTTCAAATCTCGGATATAACACGTAGACTTCCGAAAAGCAACTTCCAAATCCGCATCACAAAATTGACCAACGGAGAATAAATTGTGATTTAGCCCTTCGACGTAATAAACCCGTTTGATAGTAATAGTTCCTTGAACCAGATCTCCATAACCAAGAATTGGTGCAATTTGATCATTTCCAAACTTCACCGTTCCCAGAAATTTCTCCACAAAATTAGTTAGAAGTTTGAGATTTCCGGTCATGTGCTTTGAGCACCCAGAGTCGACGATGAATAGAATTATCTCTGACGAGGTCGCAAAAAGAAATTAGAAGCTAATGGAGTATGGGGACACATGGGAACACATAGGTGTTTATGTTCTAAAATATTAGCAGTTCTAGATGCATTTCCTAGAGGCATACTAACGTTTGGGTTGACATTTCCTATTTGAGACTTAGGTTTCCAATTGTATCCGGGTGGTGTATATTTAGGATACCACCAACTGCATGTCTTACTAACTTGCTCATATAACTTCCTAGTTATGTTTCTAGATTTCTTGACAGTGGAGTCTGTTGCAATGGTTTTCTTACTGGATGTTGCAACAGATTGGTTCACATTATGCTTGGGTTCTCTAGTACTAATAGGCACAGCAATTGGTTGTCTAGTCCTAGAACTCACGCCATTAATATAATGTAGAACACATAAATCATGATTGTCATTCAGCACACATCTTTCAACAAGTAAACACAGACAAAGTTAACATTCGAGGTCTTAGCATTCAAACTGTCATTACACGCAGTTACAGACGTTTTATTATTAGAAACTTAAAATTCCTACGGTGGTCTTCTACATTTTGCTTCTTCCCTTGACTATTGTTAGGCATGAACTCATCTTCAGTTGATTGCTTTTAAGTTGTGGTTGATACACTTGTAGTGGGAATTACGCCTGTAGAGAAAGAGACGCGTTTGATATTTTTTCCTAATTTTTGAGGCAAACGTGGTTTTCTAGGTTTGATTAGGTTTGTGTGGCACTTTCATACATTCTGGAGCAATCACATTTGTGTTCTTGAAATTGGCAATCACCATTCTGAGGCAAAATCTGTGCAATGACTGGTTTTGAAAAATCATGGGACACATTTTGTGTGGTAACTGACTTTGACTTTGAAAAATCTTTCTTTGCAAGAGAATCTGAAAAAGTAGCTAGTTTTCCTAAAATTGATTGTTTTTTTACTTTTAAAAGCATTCGGTTGTCGAATAACCGATGATGAATTTTTCAAATTAGTTTCCCATAGATTTGCCTTTCATCTTTTCTATGAGTTTCTTCAACTTCACTTATTGCAATCCTTTGGTCTTGTAAATGAGACTTTCAAGTCTGAATTTCACAAATTATTATTCTCGTTCTTTCAGAAATACGTTTGACTGGTTTTCTTTGAAAGATTTGTCATTTTTTATCTTTTCTTTGCACTGTTGTAAATCAAGTTCAAGGTTAATCGCATGTTTATGAAGTGCTTCAAAACTCTTTGACATTGTTCTACTTTTTGAAAGCTCTTTTTCAAGATGTTCACATTTTTTCAAAGTTTCCAAGTAATCACATTGCAAATTAGTAACTTCATCCAGATCAGTGTACACCCCAAGTATTGCATTCATGTGAATCAAACTTAGTAATATTCCCTTGAAAGTCGGTCGATTTCATTCAAAAACTGTGTTTTTTGAGTTTCCAGTTGAGATTTGAGAGTGTCTACTTCATGTTCAAGAGAATTAAAGTATCTCAAATCAGCAACCATTTCCTCGTTCAAACACAAGTGAAATTTTTCTAAGTCCGCATTGATTCTTCTAATTTGGGGGCAAAAATTTCCTTCGATTGTGTTTTGAATGAAAGGATCTATGTTACCAAAATATGTTCTTTTAGCGATTGTTTGTTTGCAACGTTCCACTCCATCAAAAATCGTGTCAACACTCTTTTTAATTTTGAAAAGTTCTTTAGAGCTTTTATACTTTTCATCCCAAGGAATGGATTCATCCATTCGTTTTTATAACAGAGTTGTTTGTTTACAAAAAGACTATTTGGAAGTTTCATTATTAGAAGATGTATGACTCATCTTTGACGTTGTTGGAAAATAGTGTTGTTCAGGCGACTTTTCCCGTTGTGGAACGAACAAATCATAAAGATTATTCAACTTGTCATAATCAAAAGGTCTGATTAAATCGCTTAATTTTGATCGACTTTCTTTGTCAAGACGAATCGTTTCGTCAGATTCAGGGGCTAACATTAAAGCAAGATTATCCTTTTAGCAACCTATATCATACAGACGAGGATTTACAAAACATGTTTTACAATTACGATTAAGCATATTCATTGTTTGAACAGATTGACCGATTTTATATACAATATCATTCAAAACCTTGTACTTTTTTTCTAAAGCATTGACTCTATCAAGATCTTTGTATTCCACGGTTTTGTATAAACTTAATCTGAGCCTCTTTTGCTTGTGACATTATGGAGATGGTTTCTTGATGTGCACAAAGCTCCTTTTTCATATCCGAAATCGTTTGATTTAAATCATTTATTTTTCGAGTATATTCATTAGATGACTTTTCAAAATCGATTTTGTATGACATTAAATCCCCTTTAGCTTTTGCACAATCAATTTCCACCTTTGACGCATAATTCACATCATTATACTTATCAAGTTCCGCTTGGAACTTCTTGGTCTTTTAAACATCAACTGATTAGTCTTAGGGTTAGTTCATTGTTTGCTTCTTTGAAATGGTTATTTGATGATTCTAAACTTTTATTTTTAGTTTTGAAATCCTCAATTTCACCTTTCAATTTATCAACTAAAGCCTTGTTTGATGATTCCAAAAATTTATTTCGGTTTTTGCTGTCATCAATTTCACATTTTAGTTTCTGAATTAAAGAAGCAAGCAAATCACGTTCTTGATCAAGATCATCAGTATCATCCTGGTCATCCTGATCTCTATCATAACATATATCCAATGAATCAATAGTGATTTTGGTGTCACCTTGTTCCGCCAGATATATGTGATTACTAGATTCAGGTTGCTCAGGATGTTCATTTTCCATGGCAAACACATTATAGTTGTCATTATTGTTTTGTACCTTATGCATTGGCATCATCAAAAGATTGGTCCAGAATTGTAAACTGGATCTGGGAGTACCTCTTGAATCTGTGCCCATGTACTTATAATGTGTCCAATTCCTGATCATCAGACTCATCATCAGTATCATCCTTCCAATTAGCTTGTTCTGCATTCAACTGAACCCCAGCTTCCTCTTGTTTACACAATAACATCTTTTCCTTGTGATAAGCTGCATCCTTTACTCGTTTCGGTTTCTGACATTCCCTGGATACGTGCCCATATTCCTTGCAGTTATAACACTGAATCCCAGACTTCTACACAACCATAGTACCTACATTTTCCCTAGCCCCAGCAACATTAACTGCCCTTTGATTATCATACTCAGTTCCTCTGTTGATTCTTGGAGAATTATCTTGATTAGCTCTACTGGTGTTTGATGAAGTTCGAAGGTTGTTGTTGGTAGGTTTGTAGATTTTCTTGAACGAGAGAGAAATTAAAGCCATGAGTTTATCAATCTCTTTGTCCTTTGACATTTTATCATCTTCAGTAACCGTATTAGGTTCTGGATCATATGTAGGAGCATAAGAGGTAACAATTGCTTTTCCTCTGTTTCTGGTAGATTGTTGTGATCTGGTGGAGGAATATTGAGTGTTTTGAGTAGGATGGTTTTGATGATGGTAAAATGGTTGTTGTTGAGCAACAAGTGCAAGTGGATTAGCAGTAAGTGCTAGTCTTTCCGCTCTTATCTCATTGACTTCATTCTGGTGTTGCTTGAGAATGTCATAAATTTTGTGATAGGAGACAGTCTTCAGCTCTTGACTCTGCTTAACAAGTGTCACAACCCTTTTCCATTCTGGTTGTAGTTGAAGTAAGAACTGGACATTCACTTGATGATTTGTAACATGACACTGATTTCTGACAAGCTCATTCATCATCTAGTAGAACCGTGAGTAATACGATTCAAGTGATTCACCATCCCGTGATGTAAATTTTCCAAACTCCCAATATAAATTGGTTTCAAGATCTTGAACATTGATTGATTCACCTTGTTTCAACCTTTCAATGGCTTTCCACATTTCACATGCATTCGGACAAGCATCAACTGTGGAGTAGATATCGTTATCTATCCCTGTGAGAATGATCTAAACGGCTTCAGCTTCAGCATTCAGTTGATCTCGTATGTCTTGTGAAACATTCTTATAGTTCTCCATATACCTCTCTGTAGTTGTTTCAGAACTACCTTCAGCAACTGGAACTGTCTTCTCAGCCCATTGATACGTGTATGGTGGATTTTGGAGACAATAGTGGATGAGTTCACTGTTAGGTTTGGTGTCAATGTATCTCTTGATTTTTGATTCCTTTGAATTCCAACTGAACTAATTAACCCTCGATGCGTAGCCATGGGTGACGATCTTTGTCTACCCCGCTTCCATGATAGCATTATGAAGAGCAGTCGAATGATTGAGTTAGACATAATTGGTATTTTAATTTGACATTTTTATGATGATGTTGTTAATGATACTGATCGTTAGTGTTATGAAGTGGTTAATGTATTGTTTGGTGAGAAGAGAATGCGTGAGAGAGAATGCAATTAACTCCACGAGATTTTACAACTCTATGACTAAAACCGAGAAGGAAAAAGTTTACTTGTCGGAATTTTACAAAATCAATAGAAAAACCGTGAAATTAAAATTGACATATTTCGCTTGAAGGATTGCATATTTCGCTTGGCTAAAAATTGCATGTTTCGCTTCAACTTCTAAACATATTTCGCTTGGCAATTAACTGTCATATTTCGCTTGTCAGTTAACATATTTCGCTTGATAGTTTAACATGTTTCGCTTCGACTTAAACATATTTCGCTTGCAATCATCCATTCATGTTTCGCTTCAGTTTAACATATTTCGCTTGAGTTGTCAAAAATTTGGCAGAGTGTCTTTCTTAGTTAATTATAATATTTCGCTTGACGAACAACCTGCATATTCCGCTTAACAACTAACGTACATATTCCGCTTAACCTTTACACCTGCATGTTTCGCTTGACCTGTGACATATTCCGCTCGCAGTTACTTTATTGTGAGGACCACTTTTTGTCTTCTTAATAAAACAACAAAACTAATGGTACTATGAAGCTAAATAGTTTGATCTATGTTTCTCCTTTGTCTTAACCGGTTGGGACCACTAAAGATCAATAAGCTACCCCAAAAAGCTTCTAAATAAGCTCGAAAGAAGCTTGAAATAAGCTAGGAATAATCTCGAAAATGAAGAACACAAATTAAAAAAATTAGGAGAAAACTAAGAAGCTAGTTTGAAGATCAAACTAATAAGAGGCGTGACTCTTGTGTATCTTCTAAATCAAACCCAACACACCCGTCGAGAAGAGAAAGAAGAAAAATAAGCCGAATAAGCTTAACAAACATATAAGCTAGAAAGAAAAAGTGTACCGTGAGCTTATGTTGCCAAATAAGCTACGATTGAAATAAGACCAAAGAAAGAAAAGAAGAAAAGTAACCAAGAACTTAATAAGCCATGAAATAAGCCTCGAGTTTGAGCTTATGAACTACAAGAATCGAACACTAAACACCCTTGGCGAGTGATACCACATGTTATCCCACAATAATCCTTACTCACAACAATAAGCAAACCCGAATAAGCCCTATGATGAGCCGGATATAAGAAAGAAAAGAAAGGAAGAAAAGAAAAACTTGGAATGTTAGATTAAGAGAGAGAAATGGTGAGTTACAAATGAGAGCATGTGCAACCAACACCCTCTCCATGTGTGGAGAGGGTTTCTTTTATACCCCTAGCCAACATGTAGGTGTATGGGCTTTTCTACTTGGGTCGGGCTTGGCATATCTTGGGCTTTGAGCCCGAAACACGGACAATATTAGATTACAATCCAAGCCCGTTGAACCCGACTAGCCTATTACTTTACAAGACCCAATTTGACTTTATAAGACCGATAACATTCTTGTTTGACATAATATAATTAAGGCTAACAATGTCATTTAATAACGTTCAAGTAAAATATATTTATGCATATGTATTATTCGGCAGTTTACCCAATAATCCCAAATAATGATTTAAAACCTTTCGATTATGATGTTTTTATATATTTAATTTACACACTTCCCGGTAGGTCACCCATGCTAGTGCTTCTCTCACACGAGCATGCTTAACTGTCGGTATTTAAATTAAATATGTATGTAGAAAACATAAATATGTATTTTAATGTATTTACATAAGTTAAGTATATATTATTTATCATTTATAAATAATATGCTTTTTCGGAAAAGTTTTATAAAAATATATTTTCACAATTTAATCTAAGTATATAATTCTTACAAAATTTCGGCATGACCCGTTCGTGTTTACATGTTTTCTAAAGTCATAGACTTTAATAAAAACTCACTTTCAATTTACATTTCACAAGTTCGATCAATAAAAACTCTTTATAACTAGTCCGATAAGCAAAAGTATTAAATAAGTCTTTGGTTCATCAATAAGCTATCATAAGCTCTTAATAAGCCAAAACAACATAAGCCGAACCTTAAGCTTATGAGTTAAGCTCGCGGTTCATGGGCTTTTTGATGTGGGACGTGGCTTAAAAGCCCCTTAAGCATTCTTTGGCTTATTTGTTAAGCCAAATAAGCTTAACGTCTTGTCCTTTCAAAAATAAGCAAGAAACAAGCCGAATAAAATATAAGTCGAATTAAATAAGCTCGAACAAAACATTCCCTTCGTTTTCCTTATTGGGCCGAACCAATAATAAGCCCAATAAGCTCAAAATAATCAAAATAAGCTTTCCAAAAGCTTATTAACATAAGCCGAACATAATAAGCTATAAGCTAGCATTTTTATTATACAAAAATAACCACGATCACAAAACTATACTTTCCTTATATTTCTTGTTATTATTTTCGAACCATAGGCATAACCTTTTAAGGTTTATGTAGTTTTAAAATCTTTGTTTTTACAAAATAAGTTGTACAACTAGTATGTATGCATCAAGATGATTATGAAAGTACAAGTTATTAAAAGATTTGAAGACTTACAAAGTTTGAAGGTTTTAGGAAGATGAACAAGACTAATACAACCCAAATGTTGTTTAACATATACCCGAATGATACAAATGATCAAACCTTCAACAAATCTTCAAGAGTTTTTGATAGATTAATTCTTATTTTAATTTAATTAAAAAACTCACTTTCACCTTATTTTTTAAAAATTAAATATCTCACAAACCGTTAATCGTTACGCAAAACGAAACATACCATCGCGACGAGAATTAAATCATCTTTCTATAGAGGGGCACTCTATATAATTGCGACGAACTTTTTTTGAATTTTTTTTTCCAATCACGTCAGAAAAAATTCATGAGATTTTTTGAAAGCACATGAGATTGTGATACAAAATCTCATGTGTTTTTTAGAGTGATTGAAAAAAAATTCGAAAAAAAGGAGTATCGTCGCAGTATATAGAAGTGCCCCTATAGATAGATAAAAAAATACTCGTTGTGATACTTTCGACGAACTTTTTTTTGATTTTTTTCTAACATCACGTCTGAAAAAATCACATGGATTTGTTCACACTCTCAATGTTGATTTCACACAAATCACAGTGATTTGTGATACAAATTTCATGTGATTTTTTAAGAGTGATTGAAAAAAACAAAATTCGAAAAAAAGAGTTCGTGTCGAAAAATACATCTGAAAAAATCACGTTGAATAAAAATCACATGAGAATTGTATCACAATTCATGTGATTTCATAAAAATCTAATGTGATTTGTGATACAAATCTCATGTGATTTTTTCAGACGTGATTGAAAAAAATCGAAAAAAAAGAGTTCTTCGAAAATTATATATACAAGTGCCCTCTATAGAAGGATAAAAAATTACTCGTTGCGATACTTTCGACGAACTTTTTTTCCGTTTTTTTTTCAATCATGTCTGAAAAAATCACATGAGATTTGTATCAAATCTCATGTGATTTTCAAAAAATCCTATGAGAGATTTTTTTCTGACGTGATAAAAAAAAAAAATCGTAAAAAAAAAGTTCGTCGTAAAGTTTATATAGTGCCCCTCCCTCCTATAGAAAAAAGAAGGATTAAAAAAAATACTCGTCGCGATGGTGTATTTTTTTTCGTTTAACGATTTATCGTTTGCTAGATATTTGAGTTTTAAGAAAAAGGTGAAAAAGTGGATGATGAAAAAATGAGTGGTTAGGATTAACCCATTTGTTTTTTTTTTGCCCTTGTTTTTTGAGGATCTCAACTCTAGAGACTAAAACAACCCAAACGTTGTTTATAAACTACCCGAATATCAACCCGAACACTTTATCTTCAAATGGTTTTGATCAAAGTTTGAAAATATATGGATTTGTGTGTGTGTTTGTGTTGGTTCGAACAAGAGAGGAGAGAAAGAAAGATATGCGTGTTTTTCTAGTGAGAGAAGTAGTAATGAATGTGTAAGAATAATGAACTTGGACCTATATGTATAATGTTTTTTCAAAATTTGACATCCTAAGTGTGTGTATGTGTGTGGTTTCGGTGTGGAGATAAAAGGGCAAAGGGGGACCAAAATGATCTTCCAATGAGAGTCAGAGAGAGAGGAGTGACTAGTACTAGAACCAAGTGGTGGGTAAAATGTTTCCTAATTTAAAATTCAAAATTAAGGAATCATGAGGTGTGTGTGTTAGGACGTGGGAAACAATATGAGAACAAGGGGGGGGGGACCAATTTGATTCTCCATTTTTAGGATTGCAAAGATGCTCTTGATTTAAATTTCTGGTTACAACGATGCACAATCTTATTAATTCGAGCTATTTACGGATACGCAAGTAACAAAACGAATAAAGGTATCTCCGAAAATTATGAAATTTTAAATATTGCCCTAAAATATAAAAACGTGGCTATTTCCAAAATACTAAAACGTTTGGCGTCCCGGTTCGCTCCCGGTAATGATTCTTAGATAATAACAGAACAACTTCCTGGTTAAACGAAAAAGTTAAACGAAACTTTTAAAAATTCAAATTATTGACCGGAAACGGCTAAATTATTGAACGGAAATTCACGGGGTGTCACATTCTTTCCCCGTTAAATAAGCTCTGTCCTCAAAGCTTAGGACGTAGCATCTGCCACCGGTGCAGAAATCAGGAAAAGATACGGGTACTTCTTCACATTCCTACGTATACTCAGGACCTCTCCTAAAGCTCCAGCGTACCTTAACAATTAGAATACGGCTCCGCTTTAGACGCTTGACCTCATGGTCTATGATCTAGACAGGTTCTTCAATGGAGTAGAGTGTGTCGTCGATTTGGATTTCATCCAACTAAATGGCAAGAGTTTCGCCGGACAAGTACTTATTTAGGTTCGAGACGTGAAACGTACTATGGAATCTGCTTAGTTGTTCCGGGGGTTCAAGTCGATAAGCGACGGTTCCTACTTTAACTAGAATCTTAAAAGGTTTGATATATCTAGGGTTCAGCTTTCCTCGTTTGCCAAAACGTATCACTCCTTTCCAAGGCGATACCTTCAATATGGCCTTATTTCCAATTTGAAATTCTAAGGGTTTGCGTCTCATGTCGGCATAATTCTTTTCTTGATGATCACGATTACCCAAATCGTGTCGTAACTGCCTATTGTTCTTGGTAGTCTTGTGATAAAATCCATGGCTATGTTTTCCCATTTCCAATAGGGTATTTCTGGTGGCGATGCCTGCTTCTATGTTCGGGCCATTGGTACAACCACTTAAGATTATGATATATCTTATCCGATACAGGGTGGATGAAATATTTAGATTTGTGTGACTCATGCTTGATCAATTCTCCTAAGTCTCTAACGCGTGGTAACCAACTCCTGCTCCTAGTGCAGGGAGTTCTATCAAGACGATTTTCAACTCTTTGTCCATACCATGAAAGTTTTCAACTTTAACGTTCTCTTTTTTGAGAGCTTCTACTCGTGTCTCATGAATCTATGGTAGTAGGTTTAAATTAATGGTCATCACGAAGGCTCTCAACCTGAGAGGCTTAGCTCGTTCATTTCTGCTTAGCGCGTCTGCCGCAACGCTTGCTTTTCCAGGGTGATATCGAATCTTACAATTGAAATCACTGAGCAATCTTAACAATTTACTTGGTCTCATGTTCAATTCCTTTTGATCTAGAATGTGCTGTAATCTCTTATGTTTTGTAAATGTGGTGCGTTTCATGCCATACGGGTAGTGTTCCTAAATCTTGAGAGTAAATGCTATTACTCCTAATTCTATGTCATGTGTCGTATAGTTCTTCTCATGAGCTTTCAGTTGTCGAGAGTCGTAAGCCATCACCTTCTCCCTTCTGCATCATTGTAGTACCAAATCCATTATGCGAAGCATTATAAATCACAAAGTTTTTCGTTCCGTCGGGAAATGCTAAAATTGGTGCACCCCAAAGTTTCTACTTTAATAGTTGAAAGGCTTCCTTTTCCTCCTCCCATTCGCATCTCACATTTTCCTAAGCTAGTTTGTATTAGAGGCTTCTCTATCCTAGAGAAACCTTCAATAATTCATCGGTAATAACCGAAAAGACCCAAGAATTTTTGTATCTTCGTTGGAGTCGTAGACGTTTCCTAATCCTTAATTGACTCAATCTTGGCGGTATCGACGTGAAAGCCTTGACTATCAACAACGCGGCCAAGAAATTGCACTTTCGGGAGCCATAATTCACACTTAGAGAATTTGGCGTACAATTCCTTATTCTTAAGCAATCCTAAGATAAGCTTAAAGTGTTCCTTGTACTCCTTATTTGCTTGAGCAAATAGAGATATCATTGATGAATACTATCACGAACTTACCCAAGTACGGTTTGTACACTCAATTCATGAGATCCATGAATGCCTCTAGTGTGTTGATCAAACCTAATGACCTGAAACTTGAAGTGTTCATAGCGGGTTCTAAATGCGTTCTTAGAATATCCTTTTCTCAAACTCTATTTAGTGGTCACTAGTCTTTAGGTCGATTTTTGAGTAAACGCTAGATCCTCATAGTTGATTGAAAAGGTTATCTATACTAGGTAACGGTAACGGTTCTTCACGGTTAGCTTGTTAAATTCTCGACTGTCGGTGTACATCCTAAAGGATCCATCCTTCTTTTTGACGAACAATATCGGAGCTCCCTAGGGCGAGGAACTTGGTCTTATAAATCCTTTTGAGTATATGGCATACTACGCTGGAGACGGTCAACTCTCTCTGTCTCAACACATAAGATGCCTCCGAGTCTCAAGTTATCCCGCTCCAATGTACCAATCCTATCAAACAACTCGGATTACTAGCTATTATCGATGCATATCCATCACTCCTATTGCTTCGAATCATTAAGGTTTCATCACCTAAGGGGATACGAACGATCTTTCATCATAATTTTTCATGGCGTGGTACTTTGTCAAGTCGATGTCAAAGACATGACCCTCGATTTCTAGTTTGCAACCCTTAATAACCTTATCAATCTCTACTAGCTGCCCGCTAGCTATCTTTATCATAATTGAAACCTAATTTGATGGGCTCTAAGCCTAACAAGTATAAAATAGTGGGAAAACAAACTATAATCAGCACCAATTTTCAAATAAGGATAGGAAAAATGATTGTATAAAGTAAACGAACCTGTCACAATGACTCATCCTGGAGAGCTTTCCTCTCTCCCAACATGAATGACCCTACTAACCCCTAGCTTGGTTCCTTGGTTTTCCACGTGATCAACACATAGGCCCTCGTATTAGCAGCAACTTGGTTTTTGGAAGATTTTCCTCCATCCCCTTGTGCCAACATCAATCTAGGACAAACAGACCTGACATGTTCGGTACTACATACTCAAAACATGCCCTAACAGTTGGTTTTCTAGTCTTGACGAGGATTTACATACCTCGCAAGCCTACTACAATCCTTTGCCAAATAACTCGAGACGTTACATTGAAGCATTTGCGATAAAGCCCTCCGGTGTAATGGTAAGATGCAGGTGGTACACTTGGCTAAGTACTACTCATATTCTCTCATTCTAACAGGTTTTGCGGCAGTAGCAAAAGCATATCCCATCCAGTCCCTTTTTATCATCCCTACCTTCTTATCCATGCTAGTTCTCCCGCATATTTTCCTCTTTTTTCTCAACCTTCTTAACCGATCCATTTCTAACAGCCTTATCGGTCAGTGCACCAGAAATCTGTACAGCCTTCTGTATAGTCTTTGGCTCCGTTGCTGCCACCATCCTATGGATTTGTGAAGCAAGGCCATACATATAACTTTTAATCATCCTACTCTCAGGAGCTACCAAATGTGGAACTAACCTGGCCAACTCATAAAACCTAACAGTATACGCAGCATGTCCAGCCCCGATCGTGGCGTGATTCCACAACTCAGATTCCAACTTTTGCATCTCATGACTAAGATAAAACTCTTGTATCATCATAAACTTAAAGTCATTCCATGACATACTAACAACAACTTCCCGGCTTAGCGTGCGGATCTGAGAGTTCCACCACGTTAAAGCCTTACCCACAAATGAACCAGCAGTGTATTTCACTTTTTGGTCATTACTACAACCACTCATATCCTGTACGTTCTCCATTTTCTCAATCCAACGAGTAAGAACTACAGCACCTCCCTTACTATCATATTCCTTAGGGTTACAAGCTAAAAACTCCTTATATGAACAACCTACCCGATTGCCATTTACTAACACATTACCTACATTCTCCTAAACGTTCTCATTAACCACATTACCATTTTGATTTCTAACATTTTCTCGATTACTAACCTGAGCTAGCATGGCGGGTAAGAGGTTCTGCAATTGCTGGGCAATGATCGTCGAGAAGTCGGGTGCACCCCTATTGGCTCCCTCTACATTCCCATTGACTCCCTCTACACCCTTATTAGTTCCAAAAACCTGGTCATTTTCTTGACCATTCAAATCCTCAACACGCTCATCATTACCTTCCCTAGGTCTTCTACCCCTTCTACCTCTACCAAACCATTCACCCGTTCCCCCTCCTAGTGATTCGGCAACAGGCCGGCCAGCACTTTGGGTCCTCATCCTTGGCGGCATTATTTATACGAGGGAGAACATGGGCAACGTAGGTAAGTGAGAAGACTCGCACATATATATAGAATATATTACTATATATAACCAGATATACACGTAACTTCACCCAACAGTGTCAAAATCTATTTGTGTGAACAACATTATCAAGTATGAGTGAGTTGTGATACACTTATAACTACGTTGGCCACCGTACTTATATTCGCATCATTTCCCATTCATATCCAATATTGAGCCCACCCATTTCAATGACAGACATAACTAAGACACCAAACCGCGAACACACAAAGGCACATAGAAGCGGAACACCGCGCACATAGATCATGTACGTAACTAGACGACGGATCTTAGGTTATAGTCTAGGCCAAACCACCTAGTTCTTTATAACCTTGGCTCTGATAATGATTAATCATAACACAAGAATGCAACATAATGATTAATCATAACACAAGATACAAAATAAAGAAAACTACATTGCATAAACTCCAAGTGCTATAAAGACCATCAACCTTGAACAAACTCAAGTGATGTC
>BQNB010151274.1:0-15922 GCA_026074375.1 Tanacetum coccineum
AGGTTAGGCCCCGATCTTTGTTTACTTTATCATGGACAGTATTACAGATATAAAGTCGGTTCTTACTCTAAAAGCTCTAAAAAAATTGTGAAAGGTATCATATTCCTGATAAAGTTCATCCACAATTATCTAGCCCTAACCAAACAATTCATGAAATGCCTACCGACAAGATAGGTGTATACCCCAGATTCTTCGAGTATGCCAATTTTCGTTTACCACTTTCCACTTTCCTTGTTAACGTGCTCAGGCACTATCGTATCCATATATCCCAATTATGTGTTATTGGTGCGGCCAAAGTGTCTCATTTTGAGATCATTTGTCGTGTTCACGGTTTTGAACCAACGGTTAGGTTATTCCGTTGTTTTTATGTTAATTCTAAAAATAAATGTAAAACCTAAAAATCTCAACAAGTGTAAAATTACCAAAATACCCCTAATGCAAGAAAATTACATAAAAGCATGCATAAATTTCATTTTAATTCTAGAAATTATGAAAATACAACATATGACAATTATGAAATTTATGTAAGATTAAAATACCTTATATTATATAAGAAAAATAATTAATATTTTGTATATATATAATTAACCGAATTATATGTATTTAAGTATTTATACTTTACAATTAATATAAAATAAATATGGATAATTACAAATAAATTATGCAAGTTTTAAAATCTGATTTATTCACTTTTGGAAGCCCAAAAATTCGGCCTAATCCCCATTATAACTCTTTTATACATTTTATTTTGTTTAAACTCTAAAAACAATATCACCGAAACCCTAAAAAAATCAAAGAGGCGGCACAAAAAATTTTCCAAGGGCAAGAACGAATTTTATAAGGTGCTTTGAAGATCAAGGAAGGTGAGAAAAATAGTGGAAAGATTGTAGAGTGCTTGGTTCAATCGGGGTAATTATTTTGGTTCGAATAACACAACCGAATAGCATAAATTCATAAAATCACCAAGAATCATCAAAGGTATTTTTTATCTCATTTTTCATCATATTAATTCGTTCTATGCTTAAGAAAAATTATCATGCATCTTATTTTGGTCGAAATAATTAAATTATGTTCGAAACCCTAATTTTTAGCTAATTATGAAATTGGCATAAAAATTATTTGTACACTTGATTTTATATTTTTCTAAGGTTGTTTATATCATATATAACTCAGATAAATTGTTGGAAAAATTTAGGAAGGATTCGAATAATTATTGGGGAATTATCTTGGTTTGCCGATTTCGAAATAAAGGAAAAAGGAAAGAAATAAAATTAGGGTTAGGGTTTTGATAATTTTTCCAGGTGCAATAAATGCTAATGATTGGGTAATAATTATGTTTGTGATTGGGAAAAATTAAATTAGGGTTTTGTGGATTTAATGAGTTATCCGATTTGCTATTTAAAGTATAAGGACTTGTTTTGTAATTTCTGAAACTATGGGGTCTGTTTTAGACATGTTATTATATTTATTATATTCTGTATAAAATAAGTTGGGGGGTATAAAATGTCATATTGATATTATTTTGGATTAAAATGGTTAATTACATATAATAAGTAATTAGAAATTAATTAATTAAAATAGAGGGACTGAAATTGTAAATTCTGAAAAGTGGAAGGTTTGGTTAGTATTTAATGTATAAAGTATGATTTTGTCATATTTGAATCTATAAGGGCTTGTTTTGTAATTATGGATAATTAAAGATATTGTTTAAATAATTAATAAACAAAAAGGGCTAAATATGTAAATTGTATAAATTAAGGGTTTGACTTGTAAATACAGAAAATGGAAGGTATAATCTGAATAAAATGTGAAACTTTGATATTTACACTTTTAACCTTGAAAATTGTTGATTTTGCATATTAAACCCTAAAATATGGAAAGTTGTCATATTTAACCCTAAACTTATAAGGTTAACATATTAAGTCCCTAAGCTATTCAAAATACTTAATAGAATTTCAAATGATGAATATTACTAATTTTGGAAAGTTACTAATTATGGAAAGTTACTAATAATGGAATGTTACTAAAAATGAAAAGTTACTAAAAATGGAAAGTTACTAAAAATGGAAAGTAACTAAAAATAGAAAGTATAACTTAAATGAATGCTTTGTAATTCGAGTTCATCATTTCTTTAGGTTCGGTCAAGAGGGGGTGATTTTGATATTCCTGTGGTGTTTTCTTTGAGTATTGCTTTGCTTCGGAATAAGGTACAGATATTCTGACCTTTTCGTTAAGGTTTCTCATGACATATTCCTCTCTATATTTGATCACTTATGTGTATTGCTACATTTGCTCTGA
This sequence comes from Tanacetum coccineum, assembly GCA_026074375.1. Lineage (NCBI taxonomy): Eukaryota > Viridiplantae > Streptophyta > Magnoliopsida > Asterales > Asteraceae > Tanacetum > Tanacetum coccineum. Next base: position 2,299 of record BQNB010151274.1, read on the forward strand.
GCCTTTTATCTTGGCTTTCTTATATGATCTGTTATTATGTTCCATTTGAACCCTGCTATGCTACCTTTGATATTTGAACCTTTGATATTTGAACCTTTGACATTGAACCTTTGCTATGATCCCTTTGAAATGAACTTTGATATGACTTTGCTTTGAACCCTTCAGTTTAAGAACCAAGCCACTATTTGTTTCTTAGCCATGAAGGTAACATGACCGTGTCATTGATGCACCTTTGGCATGACTCATGTGTGGGTGAGTGATTTCTCACACCGTCCCCCATTTGATATTATATGCGCATTATGAAGATTATTATTTGTTTAAGGGGCGTATGGATGCATCCTAGATTTGTTTTGTATTCGATGGATTATGACATTATGATATTTGGATATTTGGTGACTGATGTTTGGGTGCAATCCACGTCTTTCACATTTGGAGCTAGCTACTCCATGGTTACTATGATATGATTTGTTTGGGCTTGGTAATTGGACTTGATTTGATTTTCTGATTCATCTTACCTTACACTATGAATTGACTTCTGATTTGTCTTACCTTATATTTGTATCCCTTTGATCATGTATTGTGATATCCTTTGTACCTTGTATCGTATCCTTTGATTTTCCGTTATCTTTTGCATTCGATTATATATATCTGTTCACTAGGCTTTGTAAGCTCAGCCGCACTTTCTTTTCCTGCGGCAGGTATCTAAGCTAGGAGCTAGGGTTGCTTTCAGGCTATGAGTGTTGAGTGTGGACTTACCCTAGAGATCTTAGTTTTGATATATGAATTGTTTCTTTTCAAGACATTTGTTATTTCGTTTGGATATGTCTATCTTGAGAACTTATATACCTTAAGTCGTGTTGACTTATTTTCCTTTGGTTATTTATTTGAGACTTCTGCTGTTTATGCTTGTGTTATGATTATGTATGCTTTTGATGTCACACCATATTTGTAATACTTCTACCCTTTTGGGTCGGGGCGTTACATCCTGTATAGAATATAAGAAAAACATGTGCATTCATATCTTGGTTCCTACGGTTAATTTAAACTAACTAAACAAAATAAGTACGGGCAGTCTGGTGGATACGGCGTATCAGGTTAGTGAATACGCCGTATTCAAAATCTGACAATAATGTTTTTAAAGTGCAATAAAAATAAAGACTAATAACGCCCAGACGGTCAATACGCCGTATGGTATGGAGCGGATACGCCGTATTGATGTCTGGGAAGACAGACTCGATAATAAAATTAAATAACATTTCGGGTTGTCTCCCGGGAAGCACTTTTGTTTACAGCGAAGTCTTTAAGTTAGACTTTTCTTCAGCTTCTCATCATTCCATCTCATGCACGCTAATGTGCCCGTGTGTGAGCCATTCTTACGTCTTCGAATTTTGAATGTAGTCGGGTCCTAGATTTAAAACTCCTTTGTAGAACCCCTTAAGCTTTTGGTATGCATGCGAGATCCCATTCTTCTCATCTTTTTTACTTACCTTCAGTAATGGTGGGATCTCGTTGCATTGCTTATTAGTGTAGTTTTTAAACCTCGAATGTGATCGCACCATTTGGTAAGTTACTTCATCATCACCTTTTGTAAAAGGTAATTATTCCTTAAAACCGTTTTGCTTTAATTCCAACTTCTCTTAAGAACGGTTCACCAACAATAACATCGCCCATTCCATTATCACGATAAGCATCCATATTTTCCAAAACTACAAAGTCAGTCACAATGGAAAAAGTTCTAACAAAAATAGGCACATTCATTACGGCTCCTACAATATTATTCCCTTTGTACATCATCTTATTTTTTATTATTGAATTATGAAATTTTTTTGACATTACATTGACGTACAATAATAGGAAGAAGTTGACGTGTGTAAATTCAAATCCTATCATGCATGAAAATTTTAAGTTGTGGGCGCAATCTATATGGATGTTCTTGTCGTCGTCACAATAACTAGGGTAATCATCAATTCCAGTATCAAAATCTTCATCCCTAGTTCTAAATTCCTCAATTACCTCACCTTCCATAATGGTGGATCTGTAAAACGATCCTAGATGGGCTAAACGATTTTCAACATGTGGTATCAGAGCCAAGGTTGCTCTTGATCTAGGATCTACAAGGTTTTTGAAGAAACCCTAAAACCCTAATTTTCAAGAAATCGATTTGTGGTTAAAGTTTTATGGGGTTTTTGAGTTAATTGATATAACAATATTTATAATTGTCCTCTCTACCTTAATTGGTATGCAATACAATTGTAAATCATTGTTACTATCAAGGGTTTCTATGAAGAATGAAGGCACTGCTCAAGTTCATGAAGGTACTGCTCGAAGGTACTGTTCGAAGGTACTTCTCATTCATTATTCAAGGTACTTCTCTCTATATTAAAGTACTGCTCGCTGAAAAATGAAAGTACCGCTGGTGTTTGTGAAAGTACCGCTAGTGTTATCCGATATCTTAGAACGTACTGCTTGCTTTATCAGATATCGGGTAATACATGAATTTTGGTTTTTGGATGGATTTGGATCTCGAATAGAACTATTTTTCGAATAGTTTATTCTTATTTATCTTATGGCTCGTATTTGGAGATCTATTGAAGAGGTGATTATGAAGAAAATCAAATTATTTTCTATTTGAGAATGTCTAGTTGGTTTCAACAGGTGCGTGTCTTATCAATCTTAAAAGTTGTGGTTGACTTTTAAAGATAACCTGTTTTCGTGCTTACAATGGTGTGACAAGACTTGACGAATCCTAGCAAGGGTGTGGATTTTTTCTTAATGGTTCTTAAGGCACACCACTTGCTATCACTTTAAGGAGTTACGTGTTGTGCACAGTGTCTCATATAATGAGGATTTTTGTCGCAAGGAGTTGCGGTCTACTTATATTTCATAAGATTTTACTTATAAGTACGACGTCTACGTGGAATAGTGCAAGACAATACAGACACAAGTTTTGGAAATTCAACTTCTTCACCAAATTTGTTTATACTCCTATTTTCTCCATCATTAATCATTACATACAGCCTACTATTCGAGATTCCAAGAGAATGGTAAACATATGGGTTTCAGGGAAGCTTATTGTTTAAAATTTTCCATCTAATGCACCACTAGAGGGGAAAGTGTTTTACCAAGTATTGCTTATCTACTGAAGACCCCCCTATTGATGATTAAAAAAATGGGAAGAAGACTAAGAAGATTTCGTGATTTTGCAACTTTGTATTGTGGTACATTTCAAGAAGATCTTAATCACGGGGAAGCATTGTTTCATTCAGGAGATTGATTACATCTCAACTTCAGGGGAAGCTTAGCTTTAATGATGAAGTTCGTGCAAGAACATTTGTTTGTTGTCATCATCAAATAGGGAAGATTGTTGGGAAAAAAAATTTTAAGATTTGATGAGACAAAAGAACAAAAGAATGAAACCAAAAGGACTTAATCGACATATGGGGAATTACAAGATGTAAACTTAAAGAAGACTTAATGGATAATAATAACCACAACCCCCCACCATTAATGATGGACTTAATGATAATTAATAGCATTAATGTGTTTGATTAGAATTCTTTGTAACGTCTTAATCTCTCGAAAGTCCTTATATAAGAGACATAGAGACTCAGTGGTGTTAATATCCATCATACTAGAACCTCCCAATGAGAAGTCTAGTTACGTTATTAGTTAGTACAGCCATAGTAGTTGGGTAGCCCCCTGTTATAGGTTGGGGTAAATAAATCGTTGAATGAAAAGACCTTTGTTGATAATATTGCTTACTTAATAATTCCGCTGCGTGTTCAATATTATCTGTAAAACGATCCTAGATGGGCTAAACGATTTTTCAACACCATAAAATGGAAATTATCCCTTCGATACCGTTTTGTTTTTAATTCCACTTCTCTTAAACGAGGTTTGCTCAAAAATTACATCCCCATTCCTTCATCACGATAAGCATCCATATTTTCTATAACTGCAAAATTCGTCACAACAAAAAAGGTTCCAACAAAAATAGGCACATTCATTAAAGCTCCTATAACATTATTCCCTTTATACACCATCTTCTCTTTTATTATAGAATTATGAAACTTTTTGGACATCACATTGACATACAATAATGGGAAAAAGTTAGCGTGTGTAAATTCAAATCCTATCATGCATGAAAACTTTAAGTTGTGGGCACAATCTATATGGATCTTTTTAATCAAGTTTTTTGTTATGCAATAAAAAAAAATAAAAAAAAAATAAAAAAAAAAAAAAACAAAAAAAAAAATATACTAAAAAAAAATAAAAAACAAACAAATAAAACTAATAACAAAAGACAAAAAAAACAAAAAAATTCTAGGGGATAAACCATCATTCCAATATCAAGTTCATCATCCCTAGTTCTAAATTCCTCAATTACCTTACCTTCCTCAATGGTAGGCATCAAATCATCTCCTTGATTTCTCCTAAGATCAAATGGTTCATTTAGATCATTTAATTTAATGTAATCCTCAAAGAAAGGGTCTAATAATCTATTTAACATTAAAGTCTCTCCCATTAGCCTAGCTTCTAAATCAAGTTCCATTCTTTCTCTCAAACTTAGCATGTAGACCCTCTTAATTAAACTACTAGCAGGTTTAACACTTGTGAAAATAATCCTTTCTTCCCCGACCCTTAAAGTAATCTTTCTTTTGTAAACATCAATCTTAGCACGGGCGGTAGACAAAAATGGTCTTTCAAGGATCAATGGCACTTTGATATCCTCAGGCATATCTAGAATTATGAAGTCCACGAGGAAAGTAAACTTACTAATACCTACTAGTACGTTTTCATCTATTCTTTTTGGATATTTCACAGTCCTGTCTGCTAATTCAACTATTAACTTAGTGTGAGCTAATTCGCCTAATCCTAAGTTAAGGAAGGTCGAGAGAGGCATAACACTAACGCTAGATTCTAAGTCAACAAGGGCATTATCAAAGCAAACATTATTAATAAAGCAAGGTAAAGTGAAACTCCTTGGGTCTTTCTCTTTTTGGGGTATGGATTGTGAAGCTTCAGAGTAGGCTTCCAAGAATTATGGTCCATATGATCCCTTTTTTCTTCATAGTAGTAACCATTCAAATGACTTAGAAATGGAATTGTCATTTGTCTTGTCTCGTACATAAGTGTACGGTTCTGTCCAGTGGATACGGCGTATTGGGAAGATCCAATACGGCGTATCGGGTATGAATCAGCTTCAATAGTAGTTGAAATTGACTTGACTTGATCTCTCGGGTTTGCTTTAGTAGAGCTAGGTAGGCTTCCAAATCCTCTTTCCTGTAATACCTTGCTCATTTACCCGATTTGGATTTCCAAAGTTTTAATAGATGCTCCTTGGTTTCGAATGGCAGCATCTGTCAAAGCTCGGATTTCTTTAATCAAATTGGAGTTTTCTTCATGTCTCTTTGCTGATTCACTCATGAATTTGCTCAGGGTATCTTCCATAGATTGCCTTTGTTCTTAGTATGAAGGATTCGTATTGTTCCTTTGATAGAATCCCAGAGCTGATGCTCTATATCCCCCTCCTTGAAAAGGTCCACCAAATTGTGTGTAGTAAGCTTCTTCTAGGGTATTCCCTTCTTCTTTTAGTGGGCAATCTTTGGTGTAGTGGGGTCCTTTACATTGTTCGCATCCAACTTAAGCAGCATAGACGTTTTCATTCACTTTCTTGATCTCTCTTCCAAGATTGTTGAGTTATGCATGTATAGCTGCCAATCCGTCAGAAGTTTCAGTACTTCTTGACCTAGATGTTCCATTGTGCCATTTCTGAGAGTATTCAGCCATTTCTTGGATGGATACTTTTGCATCAGCAGCAGTCTTTGATGGTATTGCTCCTCTTGAGTTAAGAATTTGTCGAGTAGGAATTCCCAATCCATTATAGAACAAGATTACCTCCTGCATCTCCGTTAAATAGTGTTGAGGACACTTCATCAAGAGTTCTTTAAATTGCTCCCATGCTTGGTAAAGGTTTTCATCTGGTTTTTGCTAAAATTTGTTGATTTCCTACATCTTCTTTGCAGTTAGAGTAGGTGGGAAATATTTGTTCAGAAATTTTGTTTTAAGACCATCCCAAGTTGTGATTGAACCAGTTAGTTCATTTCTTAGCTAATGGCTTGCGGCTCCAGTCAAGGACATAGGAAATTCTCTAAGCATCACTTGGTCTATAGTAATATTCGAAAGGTAGAATAGATTGACGATCTCAGGAACTTTCTCAATGTGTTCGTTCGCATCTTCATCATGATCTAGCCGCTAAAGTTGTTAGTAAGTAGTTCCCTTGAAAAAATGGGCCCCTTCATGCAAAGTTAATCCTTGTCTTCATATTTTGGGCCCTACAACACACCTGATCCATAGTCAGCTCGGGTCTTGCTCATGTATTGCTCCATAATTTCCTCCATTGTTTCCGCAACTTCTTCCTCCGAGTATTCTTGGTCAGAAAGTAAATTGAAATCAGGCGATCTCAATTCGTTAAGACTTAGTGTCTTGAAGTGTCTCCTAGATGATCAAAATTCTCGTGCAGGTTCTTTGTAAGGTGTGAATAGTTCGTTAGTGGAACTCCTTGTCATGCACTACCTGTAACAAGGGATAAACAATCAGTAGGATAGGCTCTTTTGGATAGAAAAAATTTTAGAACGGAAATCAAATATAAAAACTTAGATTTTTATTATGTTCCAAATGATCAATACACCGTATTCAATAGAAGTAACTACGCCGTATTAATCGATTGAATGAATACGTTGTATTGGACAAAAAGTTAGATACGCCATATCCAATGGAAGTGGATACGCCGTATCGAGTTATATACGAGAACAGTGTGTTACGAAAATAATTAAATTAAACACATGAATATACAAGCAAACAATTAAACTAACAAATATACAAAATATACAAGAATATACACTAATCTAATTAACACTACTCCTAAACCAACTGTGCTAGCTTAGTTGGCCACCAAGGGTGTCCTTGGGGAGGTTGTTACCACATGCGATAGGTCTCAAGTTCGAGTCTCTCCGTGGGGGTTTTCCTTTAAGGTGGGAATCTGTAGGGTTCTGCCCCATAGATGCGTCGATTCGAGGCTGGCAGGGACTACCTTCTGGGTATGTACTGTGGAATCGAATCACTAATTATTATTCGAGGCTGGCAAGGACTACCTTCTGGGTAAGTACTGTGGAATCGAATAACTAACTTAGTAATTGTACTAACTCGTCGTTCAAAAAAAATTAACACTACTCATAAGGGTTAGATCTAATCTAATGTTAAAAACCAAAATAAAAAATAAAAAAATCAAGATTAATTTTCACTCCCCGACAACAGCGCCAAAAACTTGATGTGTCGTTGTGTGGTGTTTATTTATGATAGTTTAAGTTTTAAATTTATATTTTTCCAACTTAACCAAAAACAATACTTTAACGGGCAGTGTACCCGGTCGGTGGTAGATTCATGGTAAGTAGGGTGGTATGTGCTTAATTACACATACCTTTGACCATTAAAAACAAGCTAAAATGACAAAAAACGTACCAAAAATACTTTGTATTTGTATGTTTGCATTTATTTTGTGCAGGAAACGGATATCCGACAAAAGGACAAAAAATAAAGCCAAAAATGATAAAACCGGGCACGGAATGGAAAAAGCGTGGAAAATCCAAGCCAAAATCAAAGCCAAGTCAACAACATCAAGTCAGCCCGACATCAAAGAATCTAATGGTCAAACCGCACACCATTTAGTGGGCTGGGAAGCCCATAGTAATACTTCTTAAAGACCAAAGGGCCCTAAGAACCATACAAAAGCCCATTTGCCATGATTTAAGAAGACTTTGAGAAGCCCAATTCATAATTTAAAAGCCCATTAACCCCCTCATTTGTAAAGCCCAAAAGAAGTTCAAGGACTTAAAATGCCATTTCCCAAAAGAATATACCACAGGGACTTAATCTGCCAAAAACAGAAAGCTATAATCACAAGGACTTCTTTTGCAATTAGTATATATATGTTAAGGGACTTTTTCTGCCAATTTCAAAACTTATAAAACAAAACAAGGACGAATTTTGCAAAGGACATATAACACTTGAGGGGTTATTTGTGACAAACCAACAAACTTCTACCCTGTGTTTAAAATACTGTATATCTTCCTCCTAGTTTTCCTGCTAAATACATCACACCCCCTCCTGTCACTTTCATACTTCGTTGACCTCACCACAACACTCCAAACCCATCACAATAACAAAACCCCACACCCACATGGTCCTTGTACATGCTAGCAATCCTGGGTTTCAAATTCGATCAAGGGTTGAAAATATTTGATTGGGCAACACTCAAGATGGAAGGTTCAATTGCTTTTGGTGTTTTAACAAACACCACACAAAGAACCACATATCTCCATTTTACTCTACAAAGTAAGCACAATGAAAAGAAGACAAAGGACCCAAAGCCAAACCTTTAGCAACGAAGAGTCTATATAAGTCCTTGTAAGCCTTTGAGGCCAGGGTAGTTTTTTTTTAGAGAGAGTAGTTTTTTTAAGCTTAGTTTTAACCTAGTTCCCACTTTCTTGTACTTTACTTTTTCTTCAAGGTTAATGAAAATTTTAGCTTATGTATTAATTTGGTCCTAAGTTTCCAAAGTTTACTTAATTTAATTTAAGCCTCACTTTTAAAGCTCTTCCATATAAGTTATCATAATAAGTTTGTTTAACATTTTTGTACAAGAAATTAAGAAAAGGAAACCAAAAAGAAAAGAAAAAGGTGTTTGACACTTTAAGCTTATGGATGTAATGGGCAGACAGATGGCTCATATGGGTTTCTAGATTTTAGCTTATTTATAACTAAGGTAAGGTAAGAGCTTAATTAGGTTTCATACACTCCTGTTTTGAGCAAGGAGTTCAGGTATACTCTCTTTTTAATTTTTCAGCTTATAATTACTGTAGATTAGCTTATTTTAGCTTATTGATTATTTTACTTGTTTAATGCTTACTTATGTCTTATTTGTGTTGTCTATTGAGTGTATGCTTTTGTTTTAAGTTTCAAGCTAAAACTGCCTAAAATTGCTTATTTAGACTTTTTGCTTATTTGCTTTTTCAAGTGCTTATTTGCTTTGTCTTTTTACTTTTTCTTTTTCTTGCTTATTATTGCATATTTAATAGTTGTTTTTAAAATTTATTGCTTAATTCAGTCCTTTAATTAGTATAAAATCAAGTTGTTTAAATTCTAAGGAGTGTTTTGGCAATAAAGGGCCAAACGGGCAAAGTTGGTAAAATCCATTGGTCTTGTTTGGTCATTTTGTAATTTATCCGTTCCTAGGCAAATGTAGTGTGTTTTTAACAGGTAATAAAGGATTTTACGTCTGTTTGTGAGTGTGTCTTAAGTAACCTTTCAAAACTGTCACCCCCAAAATAACTTATAACTTCAGCTAGAGTTTGGCTTATACACACCCTTAGAGTCCTGTTTGAAGTCCAATATTAAGTATCTAAAACAGATTAGGAGTTAAGACTTTTTGGTCAACCTTTTTTTTAAAACTGTCAAAGTTTTTTTGTTGTTGTTATAAGTCAAATCTGCCAATTTTCAATCTTCCATATCAGATGATTTATATGGTTTGTAGATTTTAATATTTTTTTAGACTAAGCTCTTTTCAAGCCTTTGCCCATCTGTTTTAACTTACTTTCTCATTTTAAGCCCATTTAGGTGAGTTAATTCAAAGCTATCTTAAGCTTTGAGACCTGCCAAATGCACATCTCCCCTGTGCAACCACATTGGATTTTAAGACCACTTTTTTTGCTTATTTGTGAGTGTGTGTTCAAGCTTTTGGCTTTTTTAGAAAGCCAATAAGCTTATTTATTAAGCCTTGGAAGCTCAGACCTTATCTTGTCCTTTAAGTGCTTAAAATTAAGCCTAAAAATAGGTTCTTTGGACTCTTAATTTAGTTTAGTGTAGTAAATACTTAATTTCTTTTCCAGCTTATTAGTGCTTAATAGTTGTTTGATTTTAGTTCTGACTTGCTTATTAGGATAGCCATTATGACTGTCTTGCTTATTGTTTTGTTTTCTTTGCTTATTGTCGTACTAAAAGTCAAAAAAGAAAAAGCAACATTGCCTTTAACTCCATTTTAGCATTTTGTCTTGATTTTGAGTGCCTTTTTCTGGCTTATTGATAAGCTTTGACAATTAGTTGTAGTTATGAAAAATGATGAGTGTAGTGTGCTTATTTAGTTTGTAAAATAAAATTTGAAAAAAGGGTTACATAGCAATTATAAAATGAGTGGGAGTGGACTCGAACCCCCTCATCTTCCCGTTCACCAAGCACACAGACTTCAAACACTTAGCCCGTGGGGTCTTTTTTCATCCTATCTTGCAACATTTATTATAAGTCCTCTTTTAGCCTATTAAGCTTTAAGCTCGTTTGGGCTTATTCTGAGCTTATTTATAAGCTCAATTTCTAGTTTTTCATTTTTCTTAGATTTGTTTTAACATTAAGTATTTTCTGTAATTTTTTCCAGATTTTCAAAAATAGTTAGTATTTTTTAATAGTTATATTTTCTATTAAAAGTTTTAATATTAATCATAAAAACTAGAAAAATTATCAAAAAAATATAGAGTATTACAAAAATTTTCTTTTGTCATGTAGTATCTAGGAAAAATAAAAGTTCTTTCGTAGGGTTGTTTTTGCAAAATCGTACTTTTTAAAGAACGGGATTTAGCTCCGTTTTTGTTTTTATTTTAAAGCTCGTCTTAACTCCATTTTTCGGTCTAGTCTTTTTCATTCTTCATTATTAGTCATCCAGAGTAGATTAGAAATAAAAATTTCTTTGTATGGGTTAAATTTTAAGATTTTAAGGTTTCTTTGACCCCCATTGTTCGGATTCCTGCTCTCTTTTTCAGTTTAATTTATAATTTTATGTTTTTTTCCCCAACTCATGTTTTTGCTTAAAATTGATAATTTAGCTTTCTAGAACTCCCAAATCATTAATCTCATCTCATTCAAACTCAATTTTCCGACTGTATCGATTCGTAAGCACAACCTCGTTGGGGATAATCCCGGGGAGATTCTATACTATATTCTCAGGGGGTACTTCTCGTTTCATTGATTATTTTTAGATTATACTTATTATAATATATTGTTATTATATATTATATATATAAAAAGGTTAGGTAAAAAAACCAAATCCAAATTTTGGCGCTCGCTGGCCGGGATGCTGTGAAAAAAACGAATGATCGTTACGTTTGAACAATTTTGTGTTTGAATTTGTGAATATTTTCTTAAAAAAAATACAAAAACAAAAGGATTTTTCATTTTCTTTTATTAGTATAAATTACAAAAAAAAACACAAAAAAAACCAAAAATATAAAAACATTTCCATAAAAAGAAATAAAATTCACAAATTGTAAAAATACCAAATATAATATCGCATGAGGAATTTTCATAAGAACTTCCGGTGAACTGTTGGTCCCAACTTGAACAAAAGAGTGGAGCTGTTCTGGGAAATAAACTTGTCACACACACGGTACAGCGATGACGACGTAAAACGGATCACCCTGACAGTTTAGTATATTAACGGCAAACAAAAGATATCGTGTGGGTATAAGAGGGTGTTCCTAAGGAACTACGACTCGCAAGGAGAAATAAGCTTCGCGCTATGCCTACTCCCTCCGCCGCTGTGCCGGTTTTTCAGTTTTGAGAGCTACGTGAAGTAAGTAGATTATTTGGTTGAAGTTGTCTTATCTCAACTGGCCGTTAAAATCAATTGTGAATAAATCATTGAAAAATAAAACCCAAAAAAAATTAAATTAGTGTAAATTTTATTTTTTAGTGCAGCGCACTCGTTCCCAATCTCGTAACCTTCACCATCAACAACAACAGGCCCCACCACCTGTTGTTGAACCATTTAATCTTGAAGAACCGATTGAAAATCCGCTCCTCCCCCTAGCTCCGATGGATTGATACCCACCCGGACTATGCTCAATTGCTCAAAGCCCCGCACCGCGGGTTACGAGAAGCATCGTAGTTGTGCCCGAAATCACCGAGCGGACAACTTTGAGCTTAAAGCACTGTCCCTGCTAACCTCGTTCAAAACAACAAGCTTTGGAACATGACAAAGAAGATTCCTCATCCCACATCCGATATTTCAACCTAGATCACTCTACGATGAAGTTCCCGAACTTCCCGAGTACGTCGGTAAAGCTTATGTTTTTCCTATTTTCCCTCTAGGGGGCAGCCCGGATTAGGCTTGTGAAAGAACCCCTCGATCGATTCAAACATGATGATCCTGTTTCGAAATCATCAAACAAAATTTTTTTCCCTCCGTCTAAAACAACAAATCTTCGAAATGAAAATCACACTGAGATTTCACAAAAGATTTGATGAGACGTTTTATAACATGGACCGAATTTAAAACGATCTTCTTCGGGCATGTCCACATCATGGATTTCAAAATTGCCTCACTCGATACATTCTATAATGACCTTGAACCCTAATGATCAATGATTCATTAAATTCCGCCGCGGTGGTACCTTTTTAGATAAAACTGCCTCGTGATTGCCTAAGAATCATTGAAAGCAAATACAAAATTCGTAATTCACATAAACAAACCGTTGTTGCCACAGTGAGTTCGAGCACATCCTAACGCCCGAATTTCTTCCGATGTTGTTGAGACTAGAAAGATATGGTGAAAGCCTTACTTCTTGATTAATAAATCAATCTCCCGCATCCTACTCCCGTAAAATCGGTTGAGGAAAGTTGTGTTACTTGCGGTGGTGCTCATTCCTATCAAACTTGTCTAGCCACCATTGGCAATGTTTATCGAGATAATATTCAAGAATATGTCTCTCAAGCAGCCGCGGCTAACTACAACCAAGAAACCCGGTTATCTAGCCCCAATTTTGCAAATCAAATTTCGACCTCCCGGTTTTTCCTCCCCGTTCAAAACAACCACAGTGCAAAATCAAGGAAACAATCAGAATCGTTACAACCAAAACCGGGGAATTTCAATCAAGCTCCAGCTTACCAACCCCCGGTTCATCAAGGTCAAATCTATCGACCTCAGGTTGTTCAACCTCCTGCTTATCAAGCTCTCGCCTATCAAGCTCCAGCCCCTCAAATTCAAGGTGTATCAAAGGAAGATTTCCAAGCCTACGTAAAGGCTAATGATGATGTGATGAGGAACATGAAAACTCAAGGTCAAAACATGCTGACTCGCTCGTTCTCACACCTTTTTATATACCAATAAATATCAACACACAATAAGGATCAGAATCACGCGAGACCAATTAAACCGGAAGTAGTATAGAGTGTTCCCAGGTCGTTATGTCCCAACGAGGCTAGAGATGGAAAATCGAAAGACGATTGATGATTGGTGTTTGAATATGACAAGGAATGATTTGATGCTAATACTAATAGGCAAATGCACATAAACATAAGCAAAGAAAATAAGCTGGAACAAAAATAAAAGCTAGAAATGGTAAAAACACTTAACTTTTACACTAAGACATAAAGACATAAAGAGCTCAAGTAAGCTGAAGACAAATCAAATAAGCTAAACTAACTCTAAATAAGCAAAATCAAAAAGCAATTATACTAAGCAAAGTAGGAGAAACTCAGCAGTACTAACAACAGTACTACCAGTATTAACTAACAGTAC
>BQNB010151275.1:0-15922 GCA_026074375.1 Tanacetum coccineum
TACAAGTTGCTAGACACTTTTTCCCGACTGTTACCATGAAAAAGACACAACTATTTACAACGTCTTGATCATCGATAAAAAACAACAACCTAAGTTGGCGTTCCCGTAACGGTCAACTTCCCAATCATCCCAAAACTTTACATACTCTACAAGGCAAGTGGCGATATATTCCACTTTGTACAACACTTTACATCGTTGATTTTTGTTGCGTATCAACGAATAATCAATCCTTCGTTTAGTTCCTTCGGTAGTTGCGAAACGATTATCTTCAAACTTTCTTTCTCTTTCTTTTTGTATTTTTCTCATTTTTTTCATTTTTTTGCTAACTATACTTAAAATCTCGGTGTAGTTTCACCATCTTCACGATCATAATAATTCTGGATAATTTCTTTGGTAATTCCTTCGTTCTCCGGTTTCACCATTAATTGCGACAGCAGTAAAATCACATGAGTTTTGACTATAAATATACATTCCCATTTGCAATGTGCAAATTTCCAACCGTACCAAAGATAGAAAACGACACAAGACTCGGGAAATACAAACTTTACACTTTAAGCAACTAGCAACTGTAAATTAAACTTAATTTAACAGGGTAGGTTAAGGTGTAAGGGTGTAACGAAACAAATAGTTGGTGTAGTTCCTAAAGGATTGGCTCTACGGGTTGTTCTAGTGGATCTTCACTCTAAAGATGAGAGTGGAAAAGGGTTTAAACTGGAGGTTAACTAACCGGTGTAGTTATGAGTTAAATAACCCATGTAGGCGATTTGGGTGTAATCCTAAAATTTACTAGTTTAAACAAGTTACTCCAATTAAATCCATAATACTCATCATTGTGGTCTCGAATAAATATACCAAGCCAAGTTCTAAAGTCTACAACATCACCGACACACTCATATTTTGGGGAATTTGGGTAAACATTTAGAAACGGAAATGTTAAATTCTCACAATATCTAACAAGGGTTATTGTGTGCGGGTTATGTATTAAGTAATTTCACAAAAGTATGCTTAAAAAAATTTAAAATTTTAAAAATTCGAGCATAATTTAAGCATTTTATTGTGAAAAATAAGACAAGTAAACGTTTTAATTCCATCCCCCCACTTGAATTATACAACGTCCTCGTTGTATAGATAAAACATTAAATACGGGAATTAAAAAGAATTAAAAATAAAAAAAAGAATGAGAAACTCCCCTGATATTTGCTCGGTAGATTATCCAATTTGCGTTTATGAGCAAGATTGTTGGGAATTAAACTCAGTGCACTTAGTACTGCTAAGTCAAAAGTTTAGTGACTAGCGCACAAGGATACATACTGCCAATATTAACCAGTTATACAACTAGAGTAAGTTAGACTGCAGTACTAACTTAAGAACTGTTGAAGGGACGTTAAACTGCCTGTTATAAAGTTACTACTCATGCCTGGTCAAGATTACTGCGCTAAGTGAAAAAGTTAATGCCTGTTAGACAAAGTTATGTTGTTATGCAATAATTAATGCGCTAATTGACTAAAGTTTATTGATGATTAGTCAAACAGAAGACTGAAGTTAATGATGATTAAAGAGATTAATGCTGATTGAGAATTTGACTAAATACTTAGGAAAGTATCAAATATTTAGTCATTGTATTTAATACATTTGACTAAATATTTAGGAAAGTATTGTAAGCCCATTAGGACTCTTTAATGTATAAAAGGAGATCCTAGGGCATCTAGTTTATCATCTCATTCATCTCATTATCATACACATACCTATACAGCATCTCATAGTCATAGCTTCAAGGTTGTAACCCTAGTACTAAGATAGAGTACTCGTATTATTATCATTAATAATATTGAAGCATTTTGTTACATCGTGTGTTCATTCATTCATATTCACTGTTCCATTAATATATCTTCTAGATATTAAAGAGTAGATTCCGCATACTCTTTGATATACACACAAAGTTTCTACAATAAGTTATTTTGTATTTATCCAAGGTAAATTAACCTTAGATAACCTAAGGAATCGATCTAGGTTTGGGATCAACAAAATATTGTGTGTTGAACAACAGTCTTGAGGTTTCAAGACTCCAACACTTCAAGATCTTTAAGATTTGTAAATTCTCCACCAATATTCGTCGATATTCTTTCACGAGGTCCTGTGTAAAATAGGAAAAACGTGCATTCTTATCTTGGCATCTACGGTTAATTTAAACTAAACTAAACAAACTAAATAACGGTTAGTCTGGTGGATACGCCGTATCAAATTAATGAATACGCCGTATTCCAGAACTGACAATAATGTTTTTAAAATGCAATAAAAAATAAAGACTGATAACGTCCAGACAATCAATACGCCGTATGGTATGGAGCAGATACGCTGTATTGATATCTGAGAAGACAGACTAGATAAAATTAAATAACAATCCGGGTTGTCTCCCGGGAAGCACTTTTGTTTACAGCAAAGTCTTTAAGTTAGACTTGTCTTCAGCTTCTCTTCATCATTATTATTTGGTGTGTCTCACCTTCCATCCGTTGTCCTTTTTCTGAAAAATATCTTGGTAGATTTTGGACATATTATCTTCGTTTCTTTCCCAAATATCATATTCATAACTTCTTATAGCAATATATTCTTCATTGGGTCCAAGCGAGTACTGAATAGCTTCAAACTTTTATGCTTTGCACCTTCTTTTGTTAGGTTGCTGATATCATCAAATAACGTCACATTTTACCATCATTTATTCCATACATTTTACCCACTTTTATATAATTATTGCAAGATATTGGTACTTAATTGCTTAAAGTTTATGATTGCAGTAATTATGGAGTAACTTGTGAAGACGAAGCTAAAAGGCGCAATTCTGGAACTAAAACGAAGACATTTGAAGAAAACTATTATCTACTACTATAATATATACGCCGTACCAGCAAAGAAGAATACGCTATCAGCGCCAGCCTCATCACAAGATACGCGTAATAATCAATTCTCAGATCTGGCTATCACTCTTCCACCATACGTCCGATATGTACAGCTGGTCATGTAGCAGTCAAGAGATACAAGTTAATGTGATTTATGGCAATTAATATTGATTGATTTAAGTCTATCGCGAACTTAAGGTAATTTAACCCGATTCACCCGTATTCACCTCTCGCTAGTACAGGCGTATCCAAGGATTGGTTTTCAAACACTATCAATACTGAGACTCATCAATGAGTTTGGGTGGTGCAAAAATTACATGCTCTAATCCATATACTTTGAAGCGAATTTTTCCAAGAAGTAAAAGCAGCTAAGGTCAAGCACCAACCATAATTCCATGAAGACATCGTGAATTCTTACTTCTGAATCCATGTCGATTTCTAATTGTTTTGTTCACATTTGTAAAATAACAATGAGTGTTGGGCTAATACCCTCGGGTAATTAGCCAGGTTAATTGAAGATATAATGTTGGTTTTGTTTTTAAAGTCCGCGTGCTAAGTTTATCACTGTTGTTAGTAAGTTTATCGCCTTATACTTGTTTATAAGCTTGTACATCGACCTAGTCATTCACTGGTCTAGTGAGACTATAACATAAGCTAGAGGGCGGGATAGCTCTCTATTTTGTTGTTGTATGCCGGTACCAATAGGGATCACAATGACACATTGTCGCTTTACCCGTTGATTAATGACATAGTGGACCAGTCAGGGACTCAATAATTGTTCAACCAGTATGGTTCTTAATTAATTGTTATTTATTTTGGTGTTGGACTAACCGTGTATAAAAACAACCCAGGCAATAATTTGGGTAAAGTCCATGGGCTAGGTATTAACAGAACACCACTGCTTTAATTCCCTATGATAGAATATAATTAGACTATTGGATGCTTTATGCGGATGCGTTAATCGTGACAGGATTGTTCGTATCTAGGTCTTAAGATGAAGAACCACCTAAGTCTTAAGAATGATATGCCGCCTCGAGATATGTAGCCATTGCACTAAACAAACAAATCAACATTTAATCGGATTTAACATGGTTAATACAGTTTTCTATTATTTGTCTTGTACCGCTTCTTTATCTTGTGATTATTTGCTTTAGTATTTATTGTGTTTAGAATATCTTCTGTGACCGTACAAAACCGGTGCCAGTCTACTTAGGCTACAACCCCCCATTTTACCACTAGTAAAATAAATAGCATAGTTTTAAACAAGTAATTAGACTAATCTAGATAGATAATCATACGGATAGAAGATATAGGTTACGCCTCACTCTTAGTGTTCGACACCCTAACTTACCGCGAAGCTACATCTTGACCGTGTACACTGCCCGTTAAATGTGTTGCCTTTAGTTTTGATCAGCTAAATATAAAATATAACGTGATAATCACTTATTATACCACCACAAGGCGATGACACATCAAGTTTAGCGCCGTTGCCAAGGGAGTGATTATTAATTCATTATCTTATTAGGGTTTTCTAACCTTTAACTTTTTAGTTGTAAAATTATTTATTCTGATTGCTAATTGTTTAATTTAATTGTTTAAATTATCGCATTATTTAATTGTGTGTTTCAAATAGTATTATGTTCTGACTGGTCACCTAATACGGTGTGTCCACTAGTTGGATGCGGCGTATCTAACCTTCTGTTCAGAACAACATATTGATTTTACAGTCTAAACAGCGTATCTGTTCCCCCAAACAATACGACGTATTTTGGGAACTCAATACGGCGTACTGCTATTCAACAGACCTATACGGTGTATTCAGATCAATTAAATACGGTGTATTTGTAATCTGATACAATAGCAGAATAAAACTCCATTTGTTTTGATTCTACATTTGATTTCTCTCATCAGACTATATCCTAACTTATTGTTGTAGCATGGGGGGGGGGGGTGGGGGGGGGGGGGGGGGGGGGGGGGGGGTGGGGGGGGGGGGGGGGAGGGAGCATAGACAAGAATGCTACAAAGGAACGATTCTTACCTTTTTGAATACCCAAAAACATAATTTCGCACAAGAAAGGAGGCTTTTCGATACACCCAAGTCTCATAGACGAATTCACTCTGAGTTCGATCACAGTTTTGACACCGAGTGAACAAATCAGGAGGAAGAAGTAAGAGATACATGACGGAAATCAATGAACTGTAAACATGAGCCAAAACCCAAGAGAATTATGGGTCGGGCGTTACTAAACCCACGATCAACCAAGACACCCCCTTTGAATTAAAGGGGAAATTTCTCAAAGAACTTCATGACAATACTTTTAGTGGCTCAGAACATGAAGATGCAAACGAGCACATCGAGAAGGTTCTAGAGATTGTTGACTTATTTCACATCCCAAAAGTAACTCAAGATAAAATCATGCTTCGGGCCTTCCCTGTATCTCTCACTGGAGCTGCAAGCAGATGGCTAAGGAACCAAACATCAGGCTCGATTACAACCTGTGAAGTTCTTAAAACAAAGTTCGAAACAAATTTCCACCTGCCCGTACCGCAAAGAAAATGGAGGAAATTAACAACTTCCAGCAGGAAGCCGATGAAAGCCTTTTCCGTGCATGGGAAAGATTTAAAGAATTGCTGATGAAGTATCCTTAACATTTCTTAACCGACATGCAGGAAGTCATCTTGTTTATAAGAGGGCCGATTTCCCACCCGACAAATTCTGGGACCAAAGGGTGTACATACCTTCAAAAACTGCTTGCTGATGCTAAATTAGCCACTAATAAATTGGCTGAAATATTCCCCAGAATGGCCACAGGAACATCTACAAGACCATAAAGTACTAGAAACTTCTACGGGCTTGTTTGCTATCCAAGACCAACTCAACAATCTCGGACGAGAAATAAAGAAATAAATGAAAAGTGTACGATCACATGTCGATGCGAACTATGTAAGAGGGACTCACACTACACAAGATGTCCACAAAAGGAAAAAGGAAAAACTTTAGAAGAAGCTTACTATACACAGTTCAGTGTACTCTATCAACTTGGAGGACAATACAGAGCAGCAGGACCAGGATTCTACCAACGAAATAATAGAAACTCTTTGTACCCTGCTCAAAGAGAAACTATGGAAGAATCGTTGTCCAAGTTTATGACCGAATCGGCTAAAAGGCATGAAGAGAACTCGAACATCATCAAAGAAATCCGAGCCTCTACCGATGCGGCTATTAGAAATCAAGGAGCATCGATTAAAACCTTGGAACTACAAATCGGCCAAATGAGTAAAGTATTGCAAGAAAGAGGTTTTGGAAGTCTTCGTAGCTCTACGAAAAAATCCAAAAGATCAAGTGAAATCGATCTCGACTGCTACAGCTGATTTATCTGAGATACGCCGTATGCAAACTAGTCTATACGTTGTATCGGTACCACAACACAAATGCATATTTCCCGAAACAGTCCCCTTCCCAAGGCGACGACATAAGTACTATTGTGATGATTTGAAGGAGGCACATGAAGTAAATATTCTGGATGCTATTGATCACAACCTGCCTCAGAAAGAAAAAGATTCAGGGAGCTTTACCTTACCTTGTTTTATTAAGAACGTTTGTTTTAATAAAGCCCGTGTTGACCTAGGTGCAAGTGTGAGTTGTGCCATTTTTCTACCTATATCAACCTCGGTCTAGGAGTTTTGTCTCACACTAGTGGAACCATGAAATTGGCCGATTAGGTACCGATAAAACAACCAATAGTATAGCTGTAGAATGTCTAGTTAGAATGGAAAATTATGTTTTCCCCATTGACTTTAAATCATCTTGAACATACCCGAGGATGACGTTGTCCCTTTGATCCTCGGGACGACCATTGATTCCTGTCTACAACCCACATAGTAAAGATTGATGAATTTAAAAAAAGTTACTCTTAGGGTCGGGAGGAAGAGAAACTAGTCGTCAAAAGTATTAAGCCCCCCCCTCTAGCGCAGTGCGTAAAAAGGGTCTTTATGGATTAGAAAGAAGAAGAAAAAGGTCAAACTTAACGACCAGCTGAAACAAAAGTGCTTCCCGGGAGACAACCCGGTCATTTTTAAATTGTTGGTCGCATTTAATTGTTTGAATTTTAATTAATTGTTGAGTCTGTCTTCCCAGACATTACATACGGCATATCGAACCCCATTGGATACGGGCGTATGTCATTTCTGGAAACGATTATCCAGTAATTTTTAAATTCCAGTATTTAATTTCCAGCATTTAATTATTTTTACAGGTTTACATATGGCGTATCCTTGGGTTTGAGATACGGCGTATTGTAACATGTACAGTTGCGTGTTTAATTGTTTACCTGTATTGTATGATAGCGGAAGTACAAATTGCACGAACGTCTTCTAAACTTTCATGCAGGACCTTGCTGAAAACGAAATCGACTTAATGGTATAATCTGAAAAAAGCCACGTGTTGAAATCTCATGGGTAATCTGAAGCCCTCTTCAACATAATTTTTGTTCAAACATTCAAAATGAAGAACCATCCAGAGCAAACTATCAGGGTAGTTTCCTCCTTCTAATTCTTTTTCCCATATTATTTAAATATTTTATATATACAACGAGGACGTTGTATAATTTAAGTGGAGGGATGGAGAATTAGAATGTACTTGTCCTTATTTTCACGAATATGCTTAAAAATGCCTAAAAATGGATCAAATTAAAAAAAAATTAGCATACTTTTTGTGAAAAATCACTAGTTACATTACCTAGCGCACTATAACCCTTAATGTCAAATTGTGATAATTAAGCCTATCCGTTTCCAATTGCTTACTTAAAATTCCACAAAAATATAAGTGTGTCGGTGATATAGTGGACTTTAGAACTTGGCCTGATATATCACTAGAGACCTCAATGATGAGTACTATGGATTTAGATGGAGTAACATGCTTGACAGGTAGATTTCTAGGATTAAACCAAAAAGCCTACATGTTGTAAAATTAACTAACTATACTGGTTAGTTAACCCCCGTGTAACCCCCTTTTATTTTTTTTTGGTTTTTTTTTTTTTGCTTACTCTTCACTTTTAGATTAAGATACCCCGAGAACATCCTGCTGAGCCATTCCTTTGCTTTTTCACACGAAATTAAAATTGTTTCGTTTTACCTTTACACCTTAGCCTACCGTGTAGATTAAAGCTTATTTTAATCAATGTTGCTAGTTGCTTCCGTGTAAAGTCTTGTAGTTCCTACGTCAGAGTGAAATTTCTCTATATCTGTAAAGGTCAAGAAAATTGCACAATGCAATGGGAATGTTTTGTAGCTCGTGTATTTTGCTACTTGCGCGATTATATGTTATGTCCGAAGAAGAAAATTTAAAAGGAAGAATCAGCCGGATAAATGATGATAGTGAAGACGGTGAACTACACAGAGATTTATGATTTATTATTGGCAAGCAAAAAAAAATTGTTGAAAAGAAAGATAGTCGGTTCATTAAGCTTATACCGAAGAGATTATATTGAAAGGATCTATTATTTCGTATGATAACATTCAAAAATCAACGATGTAAAGTAAGGTAAAAAGTGCCGATATCACCACTTATTTTATAAAGTATTAATGTTGCGAGGTAAACGTTGACCGTTATGGGAACGCCAACTTAGGTTTTCTTTGTCATTTCTATGATCGAGGCGTTTGTTCATATGTTCGAGTCTTTGTCATGGAACGGTCAGGGAAAGTTACTAGCAACCGTACCCTATTTGTTAATCTATTTGTTTTGTTATTTGATTTAACAACCATGTTACTTCCCTTGTCCTGATAACTAACCTTAAATCTACTCGATATGAGGACGGTGTACGTGCGTGATGTCTATTCGTCATTACGGCCATGTATGCATCCGCTGCGGCCTTGTTTGACGATGACCTTTCGGTGAAAATTAGAAGACTCATACCCTAGTATCAGTCTTTATCCAAAAAAAAGATTGATAACCTAAGCCTATAATAAATACCTAATTTACCTTTTAATTTTTGTTACTCCTTAGCGCTAGAGTGGAGATTTTTGTCCTTGTCCCCCAAGCCCTATGATACGAAGCTACCTAAGCAGGACCAAGTAAATGAGCGTACTACTTAAATGTTACACCCTAGATAGTTGAGTGATTTGAGTGTTTTCATTCCATATTTTGTGAGGGGCTTGGTTTTGTACAGGTGGTTAGAACAGAAATGTACTTATTGGAAAAATCCTTAACCTCGGTTGAGATACATTTTCAAAAAACCTTTCTAAAGTCTACTTAGGACAAAGTAGGATTCAAGTGGGATATTTGATACTCATGAAATAACGCTCCTATTTTTACCATCATTTATTCCCATATGTTTTACGCCACTTTCTATATAATTAATGAAAGATATTGGTGTGACTTAATTGCCTTAAAGTTTAAGATTGCAGTAATTATGGAGTAACTTTTAAGACGAAGCTATAAGGCGCATTTCTGGACCTAAAACGAAAGACATTTGAAGAAAATTGTTATCCTGCTAATATACGGCCGTATCATGCAAAGAAGATAGCGGCGTGCAGCGCCAGCGCATCACAAGAATCCGCGTAATAACAAGTTTCTCGATCAGGTGTACTCACTCTTCACCTATACGCCGTATGTATCAAGCGTGTCATCCAGTCAAAGATATGAAGTTAATGTGATTGATGGCAATTAATCTTGATTGATTTGATCTTATCGCAAACTCTAAGGAAATTAACCCTATACGCCGTATTCACCTCTCTCTATACGGCGTATCCAGGCTGTTTTCAGAAACTATAAAACGAGACTCAAAAACTAGTTTCGGTGTGCAAAAATAACATTCTCTATACCATACACTCTGAAGTTACAATTTTTTTTATTGGGGGGGGGGGGGGGGGGGGGGGGGGGGGGGGGGGGGGGGGGGGGGTTTATCTGTGTTATCTTATTTTTTCCAAGATTATTAGAAGCAGCCAAGGGCCAAGCACCACCATAATTCCATAGAGAATCCGTTGAAGATTTTTTTGTTTTATCTTACTTTCTTAATCATTCGATTTCTAATATTGTTGAGCATGTTTGTAAAATGACAATGAGTTGTGGGCTAAATCCTACGGGTATTAGCCAGTTTAATGAAGATGATAATGTTTTAGGTTTGTTTTAATCCGACTTGCTTAATTATCGTAAAAAAAAAAGTTGGGGGTTTCTTTTTTAAAATATGTTTATCGCCTTAACTATGTTTTATGTGCTTGGAACATACGACCTATCATCAACGGGGTCGTAGGAGAGACTTAACTAGTAATCTAGAACGGGATCGCTCTCATTGTGTTTTGTAATGCCCAGAACCAATAGGATCACAAATAGACACCTTCTTACCCATTGACTATAAGCTTAGTTGACAGCAAGGGACCCGATAATTGTTCACCAGTATGTTTCTTAAGTAATTTGGAGGGTAGTGATTTTGGTGGTGGACTACCGTGTAATAAAACAACATCAGCATAAGTGAGGTAAAGTGTAAACACATCGTGGATTTAAATCAGCGATAGTGATGCCTTTAGAAATGGTTAAGAGTTCATTTTGTGTGATTTCTTATGTGCTATGTGTTATATATGTGTGCTAAGTAGTTTGAATATGTGTATGATATTGTTTTATGAGGTTGTATGATCATCGACCGATTTGTGTGCTTTGTGTTTATATGATATTCCATTTGTTCAAGTATAGAGATAAGGATATATGGCGTATAGCAAGCATTGCTACTCAATAGTTTGAATGAATTTGTATTTAAGCGTCTTATTGAAATGAGCATGTTGGAAATAGTTAAGTGAGTAAATTTTGGTGAATTAGTGTAGACGTTCTAAATATAGAAAGTGAATATTAAAGATGAAAGTTATTTAGGAAGGTTAGTAAGTTGCTTTACGTGAAAAGTTTACCGCAAATAGCTTAGTTTTCTTAGACAATCTAGGTCATTGAAGATAATTAGCAAATAAATAATTAATAAAAAAAATAAAAATATATATATAAATAGGGGTACGTCCGGTTTTAGAGAAAAAGAGAAAAAAAGGGAATTTGAGTCCTAATCTAGTTAGGAAAGTATCTTAGGATTATCTTAAACCTTATTGTAAAGCCTATAAATACCAAAAACCTTCCTCCCCTTGTATTTTTATGTCCCCAGCCTAATTTCTCAAGAAGAAAGAAAAAAAAGATTTTTTTTATCAAGAATGAGTTGTGATATTAGTGTTTCAAGAATCAGATTAGGTATGATTCGTTAACCCTAGTTGTTTAGTTGTTCTTAAATCATGTACAATTAATATGAGTTGGATCATTAGGGTTTTGTAAAAACAACTTCTGTAATTAAGGATGTTTTATCAGTGTTAAGAGTGTCTAGCATTAAATTAGGAATCTTATTGGTGTAAGTGGTTAGAGTTAGATCGCTTTAATTCATGATTTGGAGTTTAGCAAAATTTAGGGCTGTGTTCAACTGATGATATCTTGATGATAAAAATGTGTTTTGATATGATTCAAAAGCCTAAATTGTAGTTCAAAGAGTCTATTTTTCAAAAAGTCTGGCCTCAAATAATTTGGAGTTATCAAAGTTAGTTAAATATTGGTTACAAGAAAGGTTGTCAAAATAGTAAATACGGGTCAGTTTTAGGTCATGTTTAGGAGGGTAAAACCCTAACTTAAAACTAGAATTAAGTTTAGCCAATATACAGTAATTAAGTTCTATATGTATATAAAGAAACGCTAGAAGTAGATCTTCTGATTGTGTGTCTTTGTAGGGTAATTAGGACCATACTTTTTAGTGTGCAATCAGATCCGACTTAAGACAGTTTAGAAGTTGAATTTTATTTAGGATAGTTGTACATGTAATGAGTAATTGGGAATCATAAGTTAGTTAGTAAACTTATAAATGAACTTAGGTGATTTTTGGTATAATTTATGAAGGTCAGCAAGTAAGGGTTTTAAGAGGGTAAAGGTGTCACACCCTGTCAAGGCGGAAACACGAGGCGTAACTTCATAGATATCATTACAACATAATGGTGTCAACAATAGAGAATGACTACATGCATAACTAAATATAAAAGACACGATGTGTCATGACAATACCAAAAACAAAGGAACGACATCTTATATTAATGAAAAGGGGTCTCATCAATACAAAGACATGTCTTGCAAACCCTATAAAAACCAATAACCTTCAAGATTCAAGCAAACAATTAGAACGAAATCAATGAGAACTTCAATGCCATCCATAATGGCCTCTCAAAGCCACGTTTATTAACTTCAACACCTTCATAAACGCTCACACTGAAAATGATGCTTAAAACCCAACACAACGGTTGAGGAGAGTCAAAGGTTTTACGACACCAATACAAGATTTAAATCAATTACTGTGATTATATAAAAAAACAAAACATGGCAGGACAATTAAGCTGACTATTATACATGCTAACATGCAATCGTCCCAAACAAGCAATCACAATTGAGATAGAACGTGTCTCCCGATCCAAATCACAAAAATAGTCATGGAGAGGAATGTTATCCCTAAACCTAGACTCTTGGTACCGTATCCGCACAGGTTCATACCCACACAAAGTAGGCGAAACCTCTTGCCCACAAAGTCGCGAAGAACAATGCAACATCATACAACATGCAACACATAACATATAATAGCTACATAAAAGTCCATGTGTAACTTGAACCATATAATCAAAGAATCAAAATATTTCAAAACATATTTTGCATCATTTCCATCCCAAGAAAACATAATAAAATGGGACTATGAAACTCACTTGATGCTCAGCTACTTGACAAAATCTTGCACACAATCTAAACACAACAAAAACACAAGTTACACTCGGTTAGGCAAATGCCCAAGCCAATGCAACAATCAAATGAGGTAACTCTAAACCCTTACAAAATAATTTTAATAATCCTTATATACTCTCCCAAATCATTTCCATACTAATAAATAACCTTAACCTTGAACGTCCCAAAGGGTACATTTTGTCAGAAATTTGTAGTCACTTCATGGACCACGAAATAAAATACTAAAACACCTAATTGACGGTGTTCTCCTTACATCCTACAGCACCCAATGATTGTGAGCTACTGGTGACTTTGTAGAAAAAATAATACTAAGTGGAACTATTTTATAAAAATTCATAATTACAAAGTACTCAGATTCGGATCTGAACGCACACCAAAAAGTTTGACGTCCTTAAAAATACTTAGAAAATGTTGTAGATATCACTACCCTTCGAATTGAGGTTAATAAACACATAAAAGATGACTCAACGGATTAGTTGCTAACCTCAATTCAACTTTAATAGGGGTTTTAACTCCCCGAAATCAGCCCCAAATCTGACACCGACTTTTACTGAGTTTTGACAACTTTTCTTGCGAAAATTATTTGACTAACTTCCCCACCTCAAAACCTTTCGGGGCTGGACTTTTTGGAAACTAGACTCTTTGAACTTATCAATAGACATAAGATTAATTTAAAATCCCGTAACCAATCATGAGATAACGTTCGAACAAAATAACTCAAAATTCTGCCCAACCCTAAATTCAATTCTATCGCGTTCTAACTCTAACCGAAAACATCAATATGATCCTAATTAAACCCTAAACACTTCTAATTAAGTTTTAAACATTCATAAATTTACAGATTTTATGAAACGCTAATTTATCCATCACTTTATTGTTACATGAATTAAAGAAACTAAACAACTAGGGTTTATGAACATACCTTAATCCTTGATTCTTGAAACCCTAAATCATCAAATTGATCTTTACAAAAAAAACTTTTTTTCTGCTTTGATCGACCGGATATATAAAAAAATATAAGGGATATGAGATTTGTATTTATAGTGAAAATAAAGAAGTTTAGATAATTACCTAATTAGAATCCCACTTATACTAAAATTGGTTTTCTCTCTTTTTTTTCTTCTAACCGGCCATACGACAAACCCCTTTATTTTTTTTATTTTTTTTTCGTTTTTTTTAATGTATTATTAATTTATTATTTACACAAAAACCCTTTAATTTTGTTATTTTTATAAAACCTTTATTTATTTAGACATCCTTCTAAATAAAACTAGTTTTAAATACCTAAAAATAAATTCACTTCATACTTTATTTCTCCAACTTAATAATACTAAAATTCATTAACTAAATTTCTAAACCAAATTTTCTATCCTCGCGAATTCCTATTATCTAAATACGTATACATATACATATAAATACGTACACACATAAAATTTTACCATCATTTTCATTGTCACTAAAATGTGAACATAATGAAATATCCATAGCAACCATAACTTCAATCACCATGAGACGATCACGCTCAATGGATTTGTAACCAACTCACATAAGATCACATAAACACATAATTATCATAACACATAGTGAAACTCAAGTCAATACCAACGGTTTGACTAACCTGCTCAAAGCACAGTTGTCACAGTATCCCCTCCTTAGGGAAATCTCGTCCCGAGATTTAACTAATAGGTTCAACATCATCATCAACAAACAATCGGGTATACTTAGCTTTCATATGGTCCTCACGTTCCCACGTGAACTTAGGGCCACACTTTGAATCTCATTTAACTTTCACGATCAGAAACCCACTGCTTACAACTTCGCTTGCCCATACAAGGGTACAAATAGCAGCATACAACTCTAAGCCAAAATAACATCTAACTACATGAACATCGCTCGTCATCGAGGAAACTCGTCAAAACCTTAAGTTGTGTAACAACGTCATTCATAACCTAACCCCGCAACTCATCAAACAAGAACTGTCTTGGAACTAAGTTATGAGTTGTTACAAAGCTCAACGTTTTTGAAGAATCAGCTCGACTTCGAGTTTATTCAAAATATAACATTAACCAAACCACCTCAGAACATTCAAGGGTGCACTAAAGTCTGCCAATGACCCTATGTGTCCGACTTTACTTAGTACTTCCAACGATAGCTTGCTCAACGAGCAAATGTGGATACTTAGTTTTTATGAAATCCTCATGACCTCGCTTCAAGTTCCAATGGACTTAACTATCGGAATCCTACTACGCTTCAAACTTTTAACCTCACGATCGATAATCTCATTTATGTTGCAAAGGTATGAGGAGAGTATTCAGAGTTTGAACATAATAGAATCGATGGAATTGACAAACGATGTCGAGTTTTGATATCATCAGATAACAAGATGTAACGGAATCATCACTTTATTATTTCATGGATAACTTTACATATGAACTTTACATATAAAAAAAAAGAAAAAAAAGTTGATACTTATGCTAAGTATCTTGAGATAGGATTCTAGATAAAAGTAACAGACGACAAGGATTGTAGCTTGATGATTGAGGTTTTCAGATTGGAGAAGATTCTGATGAAACTTAAATATCCTCGAGAGTTGTTTCTAGGGTAGAAATCCTAAAGTGAACAAAAACAAGATCGGCTCTAAGTATGCTTTCTTGTGGCCTTGTTGTTTGCTTTTGAGCACTGATTCACATAATGTCCTTTCTTTCCACAGGCATTACAAGTTACAGATAGATTAGTAGTTGATCTTTTGTTTCTGCAGTTCTTGGTTAGATGTCCTATCTTGTTGCAAGTTTGACACTTGACAATGCAGGGTCCTATGTGATGTAGGGTGCATCTTTCACACAAGGGATGATTTCCAGTATACCCGTTGGTAGCAGTATAAGTCCTGAAGGCTTCTTGTATTCTATTCTGCTGGTGGTGGTAATCATTGTTATGGTTGTGATTTTTGCGGTTATCTTGGTAGTTGTTGTGATTGTGATTGTTGGAGTGGTTATTATTGTTGTGTTCATTGGGATAGTTGTTGTTGTTGGTGTTTCTTCTATCTTCAAACCTTCGTTTGTGATTATTGGTTTCTTGCACAGAATCACGCTTTATTATCTGATCCATTAATCTCTGGGCTATGTTGATGGCTTCCTCCAAAGTTTGAGGCTTCGAGGCAGTAACATTTCCTTCAATACTCTAGGTAATCCATTGATGAAGACTTCCATAAGTTTCTTGGCGTTTGGTACCATGT
>BQNB010151276.1:0-15922 GCA_026074375.1 Tanacetum coccineum
TACATCACATATGAGTGTTTGAGTGAATTATACGTTTTCTTATTCGTGAGGAGCTTAGTCATGTTATTACAGCTTGAAGATCATTGTGTATTGTCAAACATCTCTGTTTTCACATGTTAAAAATCCAAAAATATTTTTCATAATTCTATTTTTGTTTTGTAAAGTTTATTATTTTCCTTATTTTGCTTGAGGACAAGCAAACCCTTAAGTGTGGGGAGTGCTCTAATTTTTCACACGCTATAAAAATTAAAAAAAAAAGCAAAAAAATTTATCAAAATTTAAAATTTTCCCTTATCTTGTCACCTAGGACCTTGGTTATAAAATTTCTTTTCTTAGATTTGCTTGAGGGCAAGCAAAGTTTTAAGTGTGGGGGAATTTGATAACGCTCAAATTATACATGTTTCTATACGCGTTATCAATGCTTTTATATATCTAATTTGGTTAAATATAAGAACTTTTGGTATAGAATAGAGTATATTTGTCATTGTAGGTTCTAAGTACGTGTCGTGGAAGAAAACGAAAGAAAACACGAAGAATTGAAGCTTAAATGAAGAAGTAAACTCAAGTTAAAGATCTCCCGACACTTGTTCACTGTTTTGGCCATAACTCGGTCATAAGAACTCCGTTTTAGTTTATTCAAGCGGCCACGGAAAGAGAATTCAATTATCTACAACCATACCAAAGGCCAACTGCTGAAAACAACCAAAAGTATGCCGCACTTACAGAAAGTGCGGCGCACTTTTTCACCAGAACTAAAGAGTTTTTTTTAACACCCAAAGTGTGGCGGTTTTACCCAAAGTGCGGCGCACTTTTGAGGCGATGGAGAAAATTGAATGCAATTAAATGCTACGTGCATTAACTCACTAAGTGTGGCGTACAAATAAGTGTGTGCGGCTCACTTTGACCCTCGAATAGCCTATAAATACCCTCCTTGGCTCTCCCATTTCATATATCTCTCATACAATCTTCATACATCTTACACACACAATCTCTAAAGCCTTTGGAGAGGAGGAAGGAGTGGTGAGGATCCTTGGATCCAATGATCCAAACACCCCTTTAATCCGCCACTTACCACCATACTACCACCGCAAACCACCACCATAGCCATGAATTTCCAGAATTTTAACACCATATCTAGCCTACATATCATCCATTTCCAGAATCTTAACACTTCTCACTTGATTCTTGAAGGATTCACACCAAATTCTCCTAAGATCATCACCATAAACCTTGTTACCAAACACTCCATTTGGTGATACGTTGTTGAATTTCCAGAAGTTAGGTGACATATTTTTTGTTATCTCAGTAGCATTTGGTTGTTGGTTGATCATGGAATTGTTAGTTTTGGGATTACTTTGCTTCTTATATGTGAAACATGAATAATATTTGGATGATTTTGCTATGATTTATGAATATACATGTTTATGAATTCGATGTTATCTTACTTGGATCATTGTTTATCTCTTGATATATCTTGCAATTGAAATAGGCCGAAAGGATTAATTGCCTTGATATATTTTGAATCATGTTGGCCATATGAATCAATATCATGCTTGTGAGAATGGTGTGGTAAATTGATAAACAACCTAAGTAGAATGATGTTTAAGACCCTTCCTTATGTTGACCGACCAGGTTGGGAGGAATTCATATATATGCATATTTGATATAAACCATTCTTAATGCACTAGTGATGATGTAGTATATAGGCCGAAAGGATTCTATGTTATCATTGGTAGATATGCTTGTTATTATGATTACCCATCATATATGACTTGTATGCTTTGTTTATATAAAGTTTTGCTCTATCTCTATCTATTATGTTATGTGGATCATGTCTTGTTTCTTGCTTGCTTAATACACACGTTTAGGTTGTTTGATCCGCGACAATCATTTAGCCTTGTTACTTGATAAACAATCTGTGAATTGCTACAAATCCCGTGGAACGACCTGGACTTACCTAATACTATATTACACTCGAATAGGGTATACTTGCCCGAATGTTGTGTTTTTAGTCAAAATCGGTATTTCTAGTTATTATAAATTTAAAGCTTGTAAAAACACACATCAAGTTTTTGGCGCCGCTGGATACGATTCTTTTCTCGGTTTTAATCAAAGACTTGTAAAATCCCGTTAACGTTAATTGATTTTTGTCCACAACAACAATCACTTTACCTACTTAAGATCCGATTCACAACATCAAAATGTCAAATACAAATACCAATTTGCAAACTCAAACATTAAATGCTCTTCACAATGCCATCATGGAAGCAGGTGGTAAAGACCGTCCACCAATGTTAGCACCTGGTAATTACGTTCAGTGGAAATCCATAATCAAGAGATACATCGACACCAAACCTAACAATGAACTCATCCACTATTGTCTCCAGAATCCACCTTACAAATTCAAATGGACTGAGAAGACTGTTCCAGTTGCTGAAGGTAGTTCAGAAACCACTACAGAAGGGTATATGGAGAACTACAAGAATGTTTCACAAGACATACGAGATCAACTGAATGCTGAAGCTGAAGCTGTTCAGATAATTCTCACAGGGATAGATAATGACATCTACTCCATAGTTGATGCTTGTCCAAATGCATGTGAAATGTGGAAAGCCATTGAAAGGTTGAAACAAGGTGAATCAATCAACGTTCAAGATCTTGAAACCAATTTATATTGGGAGTTTGGAAAATTCACATCACGGGATGGTGAATCACTTGAAT
This sequence comes from Tanacetum coccineum, assembly GCA_026074375.1. Lineage (NCBI taxonomy): Eukaryota > Viridiplantae > Streptophyta > Magnoliopsida > Asterales > Asteraceae > Tanacetum > Tanacetum coccineum. The sequence continues at coordinate 2,722 of BQNB010151276.1, forward strand.
CGTATTACTCAAGGTTCTACAAGATGATGAATGAGCTTGTCAGAAATCAGTGTGATGTTACCAATCATCAAGTGAATGTTTAGTTCTTACTTCAACTACAACCAGAATGGAAAAGGACGTTTGACACATGTTTTAAGTCAAGTCCAAGAGCTAAAGACTGTTTCCCATCACAAACTCTATGACATTCTAAAGCAACACTAGAACAAAGTCAATGAGATAAGAGCTGAAAGACTAGCACGTACTGCTAATCCATTTTCACTTGTTGCTCAACAACAACTAGTTTACCATCCTCAAAACCATCCTACTCACTACACTCACATTCCTTAACGAAATCACAACAAGCTGCTACCAAAAACAGAGGAAAGAAAATGTCACTCTATCAAAACCCACATTATGATTCAAGAACCTACTATGGTTTGCTAAATATGATGCAAATGTCAAAATGATAAGGAGATGTTGATCCACGCCTTGATCGATTCTTTATAGGAGAAAGGTTTGTTACCTTGAAGAATCCAAAATAACAAGGATGAGACTTTGTAAGTATACCAAGAGTGTATGCGGAATCGACACTTTGATACTCTAAAGAAGTTATTTAATGAACAGTAATAACCAAAACAGACAATAAACACAAACACCACTGCTTCAATATTATTAGAATAATACGAGTACTCTTGAAGTACTGGGGTTACAAACCTTGAAGCTATTACAAATCTTTCTCTAATTTCTATGAAAAGTATCTAAAAGTGTATATGTATACTAAACTTAGGATCTCCTTTTATAGAACACAAGGAGTCCTTTACAAAGATATCTGCCTATCTTTTAGGATCAGTTATAATTCAAAACTAAACATCCCGAAATAATCTCCATGCATCCTTATCTTCAGTTCAGCAGCTTTGACTATCAGCAGTATTAACTCTTTTGTCTAGCAGTAGAAACTAACACTGGCAGTACTAAGTTTGTACTGGCAGTACTAACTTCATTAGTACTGTTGGCAGTATTAAGTCATATGAAGATTTATTCCTAACAATCCTCCCCTAAACTTGTGATTGTCCTTCAAATCATCAAGTTTCTTCTGAATAAACTCTTCTAGTCTTCTTCCTCTGCTGAAGATCTTTCAACAATATGATCACTCTGCACTTGAGATCTTATAAACCTGAGGAGTTCAAATGCCTGTGAACTCTCATGATCTACCTCTAATTTTCTACTTAACATCTTTGTCAACATCTCTTGGCTTAAAGGATACTTCTTCTCTGTCAACATATGAATTGCCAATCCATTTTCCATCAACAAAATGTGTATACCACTAAAATCATATAATCTCCAGCTTAACAAGTTGTATTCATGTTGATCTTTCCAAATCTCATCCTCTTCATCAGGCTCAAACAAAGTGTGTAAATCCCCAAAGCATCAATCCAAAATCCTTCTGGTCTTGAAGCACTTACTATTCATGACTAATCTGTATAGTTTCTTCTACATCCAGTCTATCAAAATCTTCAGCATCTCACTCAATATCTTATAATCTTTGAACTAAACATCTCCCTAATACTTGATAATACATGAAAGTCTCTGTCAAAAAATAAGTCTTCCAATCCACAATTGGAAACTTTGTAGATATAGATTCAACCTCTATAGGCACTTCTTCTCTTGGTATGATGTCTAATAATCCTTTGAGTTCTTCCTTCTCAGCATCTTCCTCCATCTTTTGTCTCTTCCTTGTGCTTTTTCTAGGAATGGACTTCTTTCTCTTTGCTCCAGTTTCTTTAGTCACATCATCTTTTTCCATCTTTTCAGCCAGACTACTCATTCATTCAGAGACTTCTCCAAGAGATATTTGAGGAGAACTTTGCTTTCCCACTTCCATGCTCTGCATCCCTAGGCTCCAATATTTTGATTAAAATCCAAATCTTTTCAATATTGGACCTTATGTTATTGTAAGACTTTCCCTTGAATCACTGACCTTGAAGTTCCCCCTTGAAACTGTCAAATATTTGATCATATTTTCTTCTAAGCTTGGGCCAATTGTCTTTGGCTTCATTTTAGAGAATGATATCTGATGACTGAAGATCATTCCCCATCAATCTTCTTAGTTACTTAGCTATCAATCCATCAGCACTTTTTCCTTTCTTCTCCATCCCCCCTGTCTAGCAATCTCTTCATCTCAGCAATTTGAGCTCTTTGTTCCTCATCATGATTTTGCTCTTCAAGGCCTGAATGCTTCAGCTAACTTAACCATTCTGTTCAAGGTCCTTCTTAATTTCTTCTTGGGCTCTCCTCTATTCATTATGGCTTTTCCCTATCATGTCATGACCTTTCTCTGCACTCCTTCTTGTATAAATAATGTTTCCTTCCACAGTGACTAAGGTTTACCTCAGAGTACTAACGTTTGGAAACTTCTTCACTAGCAGTACCTTTCTTTGCTCAAGCGCGTACAAACTTCTTCACTTGCTTTCTCACGCCCTCCTTGATCTTGAATGACTTTAGTTGGAGTCACTTCTTGAATGAATAGTTCAGTGTCAGTACTTGCTTTTTCTTGAACCTCTTCATCAGATAACTTCCTCCCCTGTTTGGAAGAATCATCTTTAAAGGCTTCATCATCTGAAAGAACAACCTTAGCTTGTCTCCTTTCTTTTCCAATCTTTATCTGAGACTCTAGCTTCTAGACCTTGAGAATAAGCTTAGTATAAGCATAAACTATAGGTTTCTTTGTCTTTATCAAGTCAGCCTCTAAACTCCAAATCCTGTCAGAAAGTTGTATGTAACTAAATTCATCAAGTCTTGTAGTTTCAAAACTACCTCATCACTTCCATGTGAGTGAACAACGATGAAGATGTGATCATTGGGGGTGTTAGGAATATGGTGTTTCTATTCCAGGTGGTGTTGGGTTGAGTAGAGTGAATAGGTATGGTTAAGTAGGTGAGGAACTGAGGTGGTGTTGGTGTATGAGTAGGTAGGTTCAGTGACTGTGAAGTGAGTAGGGGAAGGTGAAATGAGGTTCAGTAACATCTATCATATTAGGGAATAAAGAACTCCTGTGCCTGAAACCCCTCCTTGGTAGACCTCTTCAATTACGTAAAAACCATTTCCATAACTTATAGAAGGAACATATATATTCTTGTTGTTAGTTGAAGGTGGTGTCTCTGCTATCTAAAGCAATAATCTGAAAGAACCTTGGAACATCAAAAACTAATGGGGACTAGAGATATTAGAACACCATGTGGCTCAAAGATCTCCTAGAAAAAGTAAACTTTCCTATTGAGTGGCTAAACATATAAAGCAGCTGCAATATTACTACTAAACTGTTCCTAAGCAGTCTTGTTTGGGCTTAAGCAATGAAGAATATGATGAATAAGAAACCTCCATATGAGGTAAAAAAGGCACCTTTTGAAAGGTTAACTTAACTGATTTAGTTGATAATCCTATAAGCGCCAATTGCTCAAAGATTTCTGTATAAGAATAGAAGTAATACCATCTTGATCAGCCAATTTGAGATGTCGCCAATAAAGAAACCTTCAGGTATAGACAAAGAGTGACCATTAATAGTAAGCATTTATCTTGACTTCTTCCATTATCTTTTCAGTGAGATGCCTCAGCATACCTCCAAATTATTTTGGTAATAAAGGAGACACAAACCACTGCTTCTTGGTGAGTGCATAGCAAATGTGACCTGTGATTGAGAAAATCTAATAACTATGAAAAACCCAGCACTACCCGATGAATTTTCAGAAAAGCTACATGTTGTGCTTCACAAAAAACCAAACTTGCCATGAGTAAAAACTGTGAGTAAAATAGGAGTGGGATATGAACGGTAGGTAAGTAAGCAGGCGCGAAAGTTTAATTGCAATTATAATAGAGAAAACAGAGAGATATTAGATGACCAATTATAAAGAAATTTGAAGTTATCGTGAATAAATCATTCGAATATATAGTAGGTGCACGAAAGTCCAATTGGTCAAACCCCTATTCCATAAGTTTATTTAGCGGAAATTCGTCAACGGCTCAATAATTAACGAAAATCTGTTAGGCACAAACAATATCTAAATCCATCCACCTTATTAACTTTTGCCTAGCAGCACTAAAATACGCTTTGTCAGTATTAATTCTCCACCCATAACAGTACAACTCCCAAAGCATACAATCTCTATTTCTGTTTTTTTTAGCATCACATTCATCTCTTAATTCTTTTTGGCTCACTTTCACTCTGTCTATTTTTCACAACACTCTCTTTCTGGTTTGAGCTCACCAATTTCTCTCTATTTGTTTTAGCTCCACAATTCACACATAAGTGTAGTTTTTGGCAAACTACCAGCCATAAACGAATTGAGGAGTCCTTTAACCAATAGCCGTTTGCTTTGGTCTACCATATTGTTTATTATTAAAACATGTTGCAATGAGAACCATATAGTTTTGTAGAAAACTATCAACTATAAACGATTTGTAAGTCTTTTACCAATAGCCTTTTTGCTTTGGACTAGCCAATGCTTCATTGTAAAACATGTGCCATTGATGACCAGATAGAATTGAGTAAATATCATCAATCAACGGATTTAGAAGTATTTACCAGAAGCCCGGTTTGCCTCTGGACTAGTTAATTCCTAGATGTCTATTAGACATGGTGAACTGATGACCAATTTGTTATGTGGTGTGTCACACCAACACTTAAAAAATAACCAACATTATCCCTCGCCCGCAAATAATACAGATATGAGTAACAAATGTCAACACTTCATTGTTTATCCTAAAAAAGTTAGCTTAAAACCAAGAAAAACATAATCTAAACATGTTTCTTGTTTAACAGTATTAAGTGTTACTAACAGGATTAACATAGAGACATAGAACTAACCAGCAGTACTAACTATAAGTAACAGTTTTAACAAACAGTTTTAAATATAACTAGCAGTACAAATTAGAACTAGCAGTATTAAATTACAAAAACGTAACAGTACTAACTTTTAACAAACTTTACAAAACAAACAAGAGATTTGGGCCTTAGGGATTGAGCATTCCAATACTTGAGACCAGTTAGAAATCAACCAACAATCAAAGCCTTTTTGTAAGTAGAATCTGCTACAGTTAATTGATGTCAATTTTACCAGTTGAATCAACTTTTTAGCATTGCAATCTCTTATAAAAGTGATTCTAATCTCTATCTGTTTTGTTTTAAGTGTTGAACGAGATTTTTCAAGATACAATTAGTAACTGGTAAATTGTCAATGTAAATAACAGTTGTTTCATAGAAATTGTACCCATAATCCACAACAATTGGTTATGGATCCAAGAACCTGTCCACGAGAAAACCTTGCAGCAATCCACATTATTCAGCTTCAATATTGTAGAAAGTGGCAACAACAGTTTGGTTTCTTGCATTGCCAATAAGAATAAACCTATAACCACAAAAATTGACAACCACCTAGTAGTTGAACTTCCTACAAAGTGTACTCACTAGTCATTTATCTGTGTAAGCAACTAACCCAATGGAGAAATCCTTAGAATACAAAGACCTAGAGATGGTTTGCCTTAAGAATCAAAAGATTCTTATGACAGCTAAGAGATGGAAGTTTTTAGGAAACTGTAAAAAAACCTTGCACATGCAACAAACTGCAAACATGATATCGGGGTCTAGATGCTTAAATATACATCAAAGATCCAATCCTTAGAACATAAAATGTTCATCAACATCATCAGCAATCTCCATCTTTAAACCCAAGGCTTTTCAAATCTGTGGGAGTGAGGCAGACTTCACACTTAGTAGTTGAAACTTTCTCAAAATTTCATTCATGGACAAATTTATCTAGACTGATAAAGATGCCCTTCTTTTTACTTTGTTTGAACTGTCAATCCCAAAAAGAAGGGAGTTATCCCATACGAACTAATCAGTAACTTATCCTTTATAAGCTTCTCAAACTCATCACAGAAGCTCCTTCTTGGTAGATCCAAAAATGATGTCATATAACTAGATTTTGAACAAGCAATATATGCCCCCCTTTTGACTTTTTTATACGAATAAAGTTTTGATCAATCCGTCCTCTTTGAAATCCATTCTCAAAAGATAATGCCAATGTGTCATACCAAGCTCTGGGTGCTTGATGAGTCCAATAGTGCTATACACAACTTTATCAACTTAATCAGAAGATCAGGATCTTCCATACTTGAGGTTGACATACATAACCTCCTTATCAATTTGACCATACAAAAAGCACTTTTGCCATCCATTTTGTAGACTGAATAAACCCATATAAGAAGCATAACCAGAATATCTTATCGCCTCATTCTAGCCACTAGGAGCAAAGACTTCATTATAGTCAATGCCTTTCATCATGAGTATGTCCTTGGGCAACAATCTTGCATTATTCTGATGACTATCCCCCGTCATCCTTTCTTGTTTCTGTAGACCCATTTGTACAATAGCCCTATAACCTTTAGGCAAGTCTACAAGAACCCATACATTTTGCAGTTTGAATTGTAGTAGTTCTTCTTGCATTGCTTCTACCCAGGCAGGATCACTTAGAGCTTTAGAAACTTTCATTATTTTTCTTGAGATAGAAAACCAAGCAAAAAGACAATGGTATGTAGGTCTTGGGAGTCTTTCCTTCATTAAAGGCACCAAGAAATCCGAGTCAGATAAGAAATGTCATCCTTACTTTGTTTGAACAGAAGACTGCACATACACCAAAAGCCATGATCAAATTGTATGATCCTTTGTGAATTCTTGTATACGGAAGTAAGAAACTACATCAGATGGTAGAAATCTTCCCAATTTAAATTCTAGATCCTCCACTTGTGTGTCCTTCAGTTATGTAGAACTTGTGTCATCAAGTCTTTCCGAGTATAGTAATAACTTCAGGAACAGCAGTACTAACTTCTCTACTACCAGTATTAACTTTTGGACTGGCAGTATTAACTTGTTGATCAGCAGTACCATTATTCTGAAGACTGCAATCATCATGAGTCCCATCTTGATCTTGTATTTGTGCATCATCAACAGATTTGAGTGAAGCATCATCAAAATATGAAGCATCCTTCCAAATTGGCATGACAATACAATCTTGATCTTGTTGAGAGGATGTGCTTAGAACCAAAAACTCCTTGTATACCCTGCAGAAAACATAGAAAAAATATCCTGCTAACATGGTACATAAAATTCATTGATTGGGTTTAGAGAATCAAGATCAAACAGCCACTTTGGAACCATTTCCCTTCTAACATAGGTTTATTCTCCTAATAAACTCTAACAGACAGTTTTTCCCTGTACTTTTCTGTTCATAATGTTGTATACCCTAAAGCTTGCTACTTAAGGAATATCCCAACAAAGAAGCCTTCAACACTTTATTCCATCAAACTTGCCAACTTATCTAATAGGTATTGAGAATAGTAAACATGAACATCCAACTGGTTTCATGAAGCCAATAGCTGGTTTTAATACCTTAAAAGATTTCAATAAAGGAGTCCGTGTTTATGAGGCTTGACTATTAATACCCTATTCTTGGACATAGCAAGCAGTAAAACAACTTAGCCAAATGTTTGTAGGTAACGTAGAGTCAGCTAACATTGTTCTATTTAGGCAGCCTCAATGAGATCCTATTCTTTCTATTTCAGCTACACATTTTGCTGAGGTGCCCTTGCTACACTATATTCTTCTTTTATACCTTTTGTTCCTCTACAGAACTCATCCATAACATGGTTTTTAAAACATGTCCCATTATCACTTCTGATTATTTTAACTTTCTTATCCACTAGAATTCTATTCTCTTTGATAAAGTTTTAAGGATTCACCAATTTTTTTTCCATCTAGTTACTTAAAAAGAAAACCCATGAAAATCTACTATAATCATCAGTAACTACCAAGCAGTATTTTTTATGCATTAAACTACTAACAAAAGTTAGACCAAAAAGATCCATGTGTAGCATAAACAATGGCTTAGTAATGGGACTAAAGGCCTTGGTCTTACAAGAGGCTCTATGTTCTGCCTTTAATACATGTAAACACATGTTTTCAATCTCAAATCTTTTTAAAGCAAATCTCTTTATCTCTTACAAATTTTCTTTGACAAGCTTATTGATATTTTCAAAATTAACATGACCAAGCCTCCTCTGCCATAACAATTGATTCCTCAATGTAGCCTATTGCAACTATACAAGTTAAACATCTTAGAACTAAATGTTTTTTTTCATATCAAAACGTACATGTTATTTTGTCCTAGGATTTTAAGATTATCTGATGTTCATACAGGCAACTTAAAATTTCGAGATAGGAACAAGACATTTCAGAGTCATTAAAAAGAAACATAGTTCTTGTTGTCACACATTTGAGACACTAAAAAGGTTGAACTTTAACTCTTGACAAGGTACACATCTTCAAACTCAAGCTTTATCATTTTAATAGTACCTTTTGCCAGTAATTCTTCCTCCATTTGCTCCGCCACCAAAAGTAACATCCATACATCAAAGTCTTTGAAATCTAAAAGATTGGCTATGTTTCCAGACATGGTGCCTGAGCATTCCACTACCGAACAAATCCTTTATCATTTAGCTGTGAATTGCTCTGCACACAAAACTTATGAAGTTAGTTATCTTTGGGGACCCAAGCCATTACTGACTTGGATCTGCCTCGTGCATCAATGTAATTATATTTGTTAAAAACTAAGTGATGCACCATTGGGTTTTTATAGTCCCAAACCAACATCTGAGGGCTTAACAGCATGAAAAGCCCCTTGCCCTGACAGTAATTCTAACATTGGCCTAATAGCAAAATAATTAATAGTTTTGACTACCAATGATGTAATATTTTGATTATTAGACCTTTTTTTTGTTAATGCTGTAAACTCTTGTAAAAGGGCCTTTGAAAAACAGTTGATTGTGTCTTGAATTTAAATGTTCTTTGGTCTAGCTCAAGGAACTATAGATTTGGGTGAGCAGTATAAGAAAAGGCCATGTAACAATTAACATACTAGCAGTACTAAAAGTTCTGGCATACGTGTTAACTGACCTAAACAGTATTACTAAGTCTACTTGCATTATTAACAGTTTTTAGGCCAGTCTTCATTAAGACTGCTCTTGGAACCATACATTTGTGAACATTAGGACAACTGTATTGAATTGTGATCAAAACTTCCACAATATAAAACAAGCCTTTGTATTTTAAAAACAAAGTTACATCCTAATTGATTGGATTTTTGACCATTCCAATTCCTTTGGTTCCCCCTAGGTCCCTGTGACCTGTACATCTCTGCATACCTACTTGATCTTCTAATTGGTTTTTCAGGTTTAACTGACTCTTTCTTATGTAGCACAGTTATAGCAGTTTCCTTTTCTACTTAGGGATAGCTCAACTTCTTCCTCATCATCTGAAACCCAATCTTCATATGGAGCAGCACTATTCTCTCTAGCTTTTAGGCTTCTTCTACCCCCGAAAATAAGAATAGCAGGATTGAAAAACTTTTCTTCTCCAAATCTTTGTCTACTTTAAGTTGTGACATAACAGAGCTTAGTTTCAGAACAGTCATTAGGGTTGTTATGTAAAGAGTCATCAATAAACTCCTTAGAATTATTCTAACCTCGATCACAAACCAGTGGTTGCTATTAAACTTGAATAACTAGGACATACTCCTTAACCTCAGGTTGTTGTGAATTCTGTCAAGACATATATAATAAGATAAGTCTAAATGTGTTGGACATTGAGAATCAAGGGATGAGGTGAGGGGATAGCATTATAACCAAAACCCTTTTTGCTCTGTTTCATTACCTGACTTCCTAACAAATCATCTAAGGTTCTTTTGATATTTTTCAACCTTTGAAAGTTTTAAATTCCAAACCCCTCCTTTTCTTTCCTATCTTTTTCAAGTTCAGTCTTCAGTAATCCCATTAATATGCTTTGTGACCTACACTTCTTTTAATTAAGCAAAGCAATTTCCTCAGAAAAAAGGACCTTCAGATTCTTTATATTTAACTACTTGGCTTTGCTAAAATTGATAAACCTCTTTTATCGTGTACTGCTGTTAAAACCAGTATCATCTAATTTAACAAAGTAAATCTCATACTGTTTCATTAGAGCTTCATAATTTTGCAAACAAGATTTAGAACAAGATTTATCATTTGATACCTCAGAATCTGTGAATGCCATGAGAGCCATGTTTGCTTGAATTTCATCCTCTGCCATGTCACTCCAATCAAATCCAGCACCATCTATAGCACACATTGCTTTTTCAAAAGCATCTTCAATCCTTACTGCCTTGATGACTTCCATGATTCCAATTTACTTTTTCTTTACTTCTGGTGCTCTGTATTCTCCTAGCAAAATTCCCCTTTTTATGACATTTGAAACATTCTACTTTTGATTTTATCATATCCAACAATACTACATCCATCCAATGAGATTCTTCCTTCCAGTTCTCTGACTAGAACTTTCCTACACCCTCATCTTAGTAGTGCCATATTCCACTTTAGAATCCAATCTCTTCCTAAACATCATCATGAAGTATAGCTCAAGATCTTTCATGGAACTAGTTTGAACCCTTTGTAGTTGAGAAGACAAAAAGGCATAAACTGTGGCATCACTAAAACTAAGCAACTAGTTTCAAACTAAAGTGTTAACATTGTGGTGCCATACTAACCCAGATGTTAATAGTATTAATTGTATATAGTACATTTGGACTAGATGTGTTAGAAATACCAAGTTCTTATCCATCATTGTTATCTCAGTAGATTTCTTAACCTTTTGTTTCAACAATGATTAAAATTGTAGTACCAATCATCTAAACCCATAGTATCAAAGTCAGGTTTGTCATCCAGACTACCACATGAGTATCCCACTCAGAAGGTAAGCTCCTCAAAAATTTAACATTTAGATCTTCAGGAGGAGTAACTACACCCAGAATTGCCAACCTACTAACAAGCTTTTGAAGCCTGTTAAAGATTGAATCAAGAGATTCTGAGCTTGAAGCATTGAAATTTTCATACTGTTGCTTTAGTAAGGCCTTTTGAGTCCTCTTTGTTGCTTCATTTCCTCCAAATCTAGCTTTAATGGCAGCAAACATAGATTGAGCATCAACATACTGGTTAAAGGTAAGCTGATGTTCATTAGGCAGTGCCATGAGGAGAAGACTTCTGGCTTTTACATCATTCTTTTTGCAAATCTTTTCTTCAGTAGTAGAGGGCACAGTCATCTTCAATGCTGTTGATGGACCAGATTCTGGTGTTGTAACAGGAATAGGTACCCACGAATTCCCATTTTCTATTACCTCCCATAATGCATAATCTTGGATCTGAAAGTACTGCTTGATCCTAATTTCCCACATCTCATACTCTCCTAGTTTGAGCATGGGAAGCTTTGCCAACGCATTGTTCTGAGAATTTTCTAACTCCATTTTCCCTAGATCAAAGTTTCTCAAAGCACAGGCTCTGATACCACTTGTTGATCCCACGCCTTGATCGATTCTTTACGTAGTAAAGTGTTTGTTACCTTGGAAGAATCCAAAATAACAAAGATTGAGACTTTGTATGTATACCAAAGTGTATGCAGAATCTACACTTTGATACTCTAGAGAAGTTTATTAATGGAACAGTAATGACCAAAACAAACAATGAACACTAAACACACTGCTTCAATATTATTAGAATAATACAAGTACTCTTGAAGTACTGGGGTTTATAACACTTGAAGCTACTACAAATTTCTCTCTCTATTTCTATGAAAAGTATTAAAAGTGTATCTCTATACTAAACTTAGGATCTCCTTTTATAAAACACAAGGAGTCCTTTACAAAGATATCTGCCTATCTTTTAGGATCAGTTATAATTCAAAACTAAACATCCTGAAATAATCTCCATGCATCCTTATCTTCAGTTCAGCAGCTTTGACTATCAGCAGTATTAACTCTTTTGTTTAGCAGTAGAAACTAACACTGGCAGTACTAAGTTTGTACTAGCAGTACAAACGTCATTAGTACTATTGGCAGTATTAAGTCATATGAAGATGTACAAATGTCATTAGTACTATTGGCAGTATTAAGTTATATGAAGATTTATTCCTAACAGAGATTGATAAACTCATGGCTTTAATTTCTCTATCATTCAAGAAAATCTATAAACCTACCAACAAAAACTCAGAACCTCATCAGACACCAGTAGAGAAAATCAGGATAATACTTCAAGGATTAACAAAGGCACTGGTTATGATAATTAGAGGGTAGTTAATGTTGCTGGGGTTAGGGAGAATGTAATTGCAAGGAATATGGGCATGTAGTAAGGAAATGTCAGAAACCGAAACGGGCAAAGGATGTAGCTTATTACAAGAAGATGCTATTGTGTAAACAAGAGGAAGCTAGATTTTAGTTGAATGCAGAGCAAGCTGACTGAAGGGATGACACTGATGATGAACCTGAAGATCAGGAATTAGAAGCACATTATATGTACATGGCACAAATTCAAGAGGTTACTCCAGATGCTGCTGATAATTCTGGACCCATCTTTGATCCTGAGCCATTGCAAAAGGTACAAAATAATGATGATAACTATAATGTGTTTGCCATCGAAAATGAACATCCTGAGCAACCTGAATCTGTTAATGACACATATCTGAAGGAACAAGGTGACACTAACATCACTATTGATTCATTGGATATGTGTAATAATGGAGAAACGGTTGACCAGGATGATGATGATCTTGCTAAAGAACGTGATTTGCTTGCTTTTTTAATTGAGAAACTAAAATGTGAAATTGATGACATCAAAAACCGTAATAAATTTTTAGAAACATCAAACAAGGCTTTTTCAAAACCAAAAATAAAAGTTTAGAATCATCAAATAACCATTTCAAAGAAGCAAACAATGAACTGTCAAAGACTAATCAATTGATGTTCAAAGACCTTAAGAAGTTCCAAGCTGAACTTGATAGATATCATGATGTGAACTATGCGTCAAAGGTGGAAATTGATTGTGCAAAAGCTAAAGGGGATTTAATGTCATACAAAATGGAATCTGAAAAGTCATCTAATGAATATACTCGAAAGATAAATGATTTAAATCAAACGATTTCGGATATGAAAAAGGAGCTTTTTACACATCAAGAAACCATCTCCATAATGTCACAAGAAAAAGAGGCACAGATTAAGTTTTACAAAACTCGTGAAGACAAAGAAATTGATAAGGTCATTGCGTTAGAAAATAAAGTCAAGGTTTTGGATAATATTGTATATAAAACCGGCCA
>BQNB010151277.1:3852-15921 GCA_026074375.1 Tanacetum coccineum
TTTGGACATTCTCCAATAAGATGATTCGGGTCGCCGCATCTAAAGCATTTTCTATCATTTTTACCGTTCTTATCATCACGACTTCTTTGGAACGTCTTTTTTGTCGTTCCGAGGTTGTCTTACGAATCTACCTCTTTTTTTAAAGAACTTCTTGAAGTCTCTTACTGTGACAACCCGAGAATTTCTGTTCAATAAAGTAGCCGTTTCCGTGTAGAAATTTGGATTTTTAAAAGTTTCGTTAAGCTTTTCCGTTTAACCGGGAAGTTGCTTCGTATTATCTGAGAATCGTCTCCGGGAGCGAACCGGGACACCAAACGTTGTAGCATTTTGGCAATAGCCACGTTTTTATGTTTTAAGGCAATGTTTAAAATTTCATAATTTTTTCGTGATGCCGTTACTTGTTTCATTATTTGCGTGCTACGCGTTTTAAACTATACATATGCATGTGCATGTAAAGGGCTTTAGAAATTAAATGTTTTTGAGCACTAGTGATCCTAGAATGTGGGAAATCATTTTTTTGGTCCCCCCTTGGCTTGTCATAACCGGATACCACCAACACCATCACCATGGGATACCATTTTTCATATTTTGAAAATTAGACTAAGCTTGCAGTTTAAGGTTAAGGCTTGTAACACTATCTTTGCATTGGCGGATCGTTTTGTCCCATTTTTGACCTCCCTAGCCAGGAACGACATTAAAGTGTGTGTGGTGTGGGAAAATATTGTATACAAGTTACATTTGTTTATCATTTATTATCATTCTTCATACACACATAATAGTTTCATATTTCTCTTGCACTCTCTCATCTCTAAAACAACGACAACACAAAACATTACACAACCTTACATTTTTTTCATCTCTTGAGCATTTACTTTGAGACTAGTTGAAGGTTTGATCATTTAAGATCATCCGGGTATAAAACAAACAACATTTGGGCTGTTCTTGATCCTTGTTCATCTCTAAAAATCATTTTTCTTTGTAAGGGGGGGGGGGGGGGGGGGGGGGGGGGGAGGGTGGCCTTCAAATCTTCAAATAAACTTGTACTTTTCTAATTCTTATTGAGCATTAATGTTTGTTGTACCAACTAATTTGTAAAATTAATGATTTTGAAAAATACATAAATTTAAAGGGTATACACATGGTTCGAAAATTATAAAAAGGAATACAAGGAAATCATAGTTTTGTGATCGTGGTTATTTTCATGTAATAATATTTGTACTTTTGAGCTTATTTTATTCGACTTATGTTATGAGTTATTGAGAGCTTGTTTTGATTATTTTCGGAACTTGTTCAAATTCATAATGTATTACGTGTGGATATAGAAAACATAATGAACTATTTCTCAGCTTATTTCTTTGTACCTTTAATATTTATATGTTTATCTCTAGTTATTCTTGCGAAGGGTAAAACATTAAGCTTATTTGACTTAACCAATAAGCTCAAATAAGGCTTAATGGGCCTAAAGCCCACGTCACCCATTAAACATGCAATCCCCCCCACGGCCCAAGCTTTTACATAAGCTTATGGGTTCGACTTATTTGTCTTGGCTTATCATGAGCTTGTAGTAGCTTATCGATGAACCTAGAACTTATTTGTTATCTTCTTAGTATATCGGACTTATTAAATTCGTACTTTATTATTAAAGAGGCTTATTCGGCCTAAAAGCCCAATAAGGGTTTTTGTGACTCGTTGGACCTGTTTTAAATGAAAAGCGATTGTGTTGATTTGTAAAATGTAACTAGTGGTTTGAAATTGGTTTTTGATAAAGTATACGACTTTGGAAAAGTGAGTAAACACGAACGGGTCATGCTGAATTTTTGTAAAAATATTATACTTAGAAATTATTTAGAAAAACATAAATAATAAAATGTTTTGATTAAAGTACTTAACGATTTGGGAAACGTCAAATTATAAATAACAAGATTATTTATACGATAATAATAATATAATATTACATTTATATAATTAATATAATATTATATACGTACTTACTTACAACTTAAGTCTTTTATGAAAACCCGATCACTAATATTTTTAATAACAAGATAACGTTTACCAATATATATAATAGACGTTCATGATCAATACCTACGATTAATTTCTGAGACTAAATAGATAACCCGTTATTCTTCTAGGTCATATCCCGTGTACCATGTTAGTTCCGAGTGACCTTTACTTTTGACGTTTTACTCATTTACTCATTATCATCAAGGTGTAGCCCCATCTTTTAATCTGTTTTGACTAAATGCTTTAAAAACTTGTGGGTGTGAAACATTGCTTGTTTTTAAAATGGAGCAAGTACTTTTTACGTGAGATTTTCCCTGTTTACGTGTAGCCTAAAGTAGTTTTAGACCACTTACCTGCACGAACTATCATGAACTGTTAATCTCTTGACTGGCGGACTTTTCCGTCGAGGAGCGCGATATGAATAAATAAATCTATTGGGACGAATTATCCTATCAGGGTGAGTAGCGCCAACTACCACGGGCGCCCGATATAAAAGGATTTATGTATGTCGTACTGGTTTTAGGTTGTCTTTGGTTCGGACTCCTGGTAAGGGCAAACAAATACTATAGCAATGTACATGCTATCTGCGTAATTAGCTTCAGTGTCATGAGCTTAGTGAAACGTAAATACTTTTTATGTGAAGTTGTATCTGTTTTATAAACTGTGCATGTTTTGATATCTTGTGTGTTCACTAAACAAGTGTTGAACTAAAACCTATTTTGAATTCACTCATCTTTTGCTGTCGTTTTTAAGCATGTTTTTCTCAGGTGCTTGGAATGGCTGTTGTTGCTTGACTTATGAGAAGTCATTTGCTTGTACGGTTTACCAGATGATTTATCTTGTCTTTAATACGTTGTGAATTATTTAAGCTTCCGCATTTTAACTTTGAATCTTTTAAATTTATTCAGATGTAAAACTTATTATTATGATTATTTTTAACTTTGCAAACGGTGTGTATTTTTAAATGTTTCCTTGAGGTCGGTTCTTTTTGCTTTGTACTTGAGATGGCTCATTAAAGTCACGCCTCGGACAGTATTCCGTCAACAGGGCCCGTCTGGGGGACGTCAGTTGTGACAGCATTTGAGTCTTGAAATTCACATTTTTAATCATATATTTAAATCACATTTTCTCCCCTTATCAAAAATGAAAAATCTCTTGATATGTTGGATATCAACTGATTCAAATATTCATGGTTTCAGGGAAAAAATGTCCAATTATTAACAAATCGATTATTGAAACATTTTAATGCTCCCTCTCAAATTTTGAGGGTATATAAGACAGTGTTGAGTACAATAATTTGAATTGTGTGTATTTACTAAGATAATTCTTGAAAAACTTCATACTCGATCACTCCTTATTATCACCATTAAGTCTACACTACATATATACATATTCACAAGTTTATAATATACAAAATGACCTTATAATGACGAATACAATATGACGATGTCATATTGTTCGTTGAAGTAGCCGGAGGTCAGTTCCGTAGTGTCTCCCGCCAATAAACTTTTCAAAGCTCCTCACCATCCTTCTTTCCTTCAGCTGCTTGTCAATAGCCTTGATCGTGATATGAGCTCTTTTCTTTTCTTCTATGAACTTCCATCTTCTCTGTGGCAAGTACTCCATTCGGATATTCTTAGTGATGTCATCAAGCGAAGTTTGAAGCCTTGTTAATGTGCCATCACTGAACTTGTAGAGTTCGTCTGAGCGCATCAACTTGTTTCTCCCTTGGTTGTCAAATAAATGTATCTTGTGGGTCTTGATATGGAGTGTTGGGTCTTTCTTGATGACTGTCTGGGTATTTCTGGTTGGACGTTGATCTTCTTCTGGTAACTTTCGACTCCTAGTTGAAAATCTTCGACTCTCTTTTGAATATACCACTGCTTCTGTGTGAAATTTATTTGCTAATAGCAAAAGTCGGAAAACATCATCGTCTGAGAGATTGGTGAGCCTATTTTGAACAACATGATCAGCATGTCCTCGATGTCATTGGTACAAAGTCTTGGGAAGTCGCCCTCCTTGAATGTGTAAAGTTTGTTATCAGCTCTTCGTACTTTAATCTCTCTCAAATACCCATACCCATGTTTTCGCATAACCTCGACCTGAGTCACTATCCAAATATGTTTAGTAGAATACACATCATGACTGGATTCCAAGCTTCGTGCATACGCATAGAAGGTCTTACGTTGTTTTATCCAATGAGAAATACCCCATAATTCATATTTATCATAGGTAACTTTAACATGACTCCATATGTTTGGAACCATGTCTTCAATGCCTTGACGATCATACTGAGCGGCCTTTGTATATGTTGTGGAAGTCGTATAGGTCAAGGTCGAAATTCCTCCTTGCAGATACTTGAGATCGTTGTTGAAGAAGTAGTCAACCGGTACCATTTGACGATTCCCATTCATGACTAAAGGGATGGTTTAGTCAAGTCAAATGGGGCTATCTCAACTACTTTGGTACTGTCCCATCAAAGTTTCTTTGACAGAGCTTTGTAACATTCTTCAAAGTCATATTCTAACTCAGCAAAATTGGTACGTGTGCCTTTGAGAAGTTGTATGCTGGTCCCTAACAGGATTCTTGTCGTCAGATTGGTGATCTTCAGGTGTTCATGATATTCTGTAGTGAAGTTATAGGAGTGCTCATTCAATTCAGATCAAGGTTTTTTAAGGTTTATCAGCAGAAGATGCAAGGGTCATTAACCATCTTTGAGTTGGTCCTTGTTGTGGAGTCTTGCCAACATTCCAATCAGGATCAGTGGGTTCTTTAGGTTGTTTAGGTTTGGTGAACCAGACACTTTTAGATGCAACCTTTCTCTTGGGTTCTTCATCATCATTGCCCAAATTTTCTTCTTGATCTTATGGCATATCAAAATCTGCAACCTCAAACTCTAGTTCCTTTGCATGAACATACTTTCTAGAAGATTTTGATTGAGACTTGTTGCCTTTAGATGAGCCAAACTTTGATTTTTTAGTTTTTGGACCTTTTGTTGGTTCAACATCCTTGCTTTTCTTCCTCTTCTTCAACCCTCAGTCTGATCTAGCGGAAGGGTCTTTATCTTTATCTTTGTCTTTTCGGCTTCTCTTCAACGAATACACTTTATCATAAGTGGATAAGAGACTCTTGTCTAGATCGTAAGACTTGATCAATCCATCATAGCATTCTCTGTGTTCAATAGCTGTCAGATATGATTAACTTTCATCCGTTTTGTCAATAAGAATCTTCTTTAACTCGAATTCTGTAAGCGAAGCAGTAGCCTCATATGTTAACTATGGTTGAGAAGACTCGTTGGCTAGAACCGCATGTTCAAGTGACTCAGTAACCATGCTTTTGATCATCGGAAGAGCAAAGTTAGACACTTCCTTTGGCAGAATCTAAAGAAGTTGAATCTTGACTTGCTCTGTGATCCTAGCAGTGATGGATGCAGAAAGGTAGCTCATGAATTTATCTCTGGTGTCTCCTAGCCTTGAGTTTAGATGTTCATCTACTAGAGCAGTCACTTGAGTGTTGAGAAGATCATCCTTTTTGAGTTCAGCAACATCTTTTTCCAAAGTTGAGACTCCGTTGTTGAATTGGAAGACGGATGTGAAATTTAGAAGTGTAGATAGAGGATTTGTTGCTTCAGTTGTTGGTGGTGGTGTTGGTGTTGATTGTGGTGATGGAGGAGTAAAGGATGGTAATGATTGTGGAATGACGATGATGTATATAGGTAAAGATTCAATGATTACCGAAAAAAGTACTGTAAGGAGTGTGGGTGTTTGATTGCTTGGTATTTCATGATGGACATGAACATCCATTGGAGAAACAATTTCTGCATCTGTATGGGGAATATCTGAAAATTTTAAGAATTTGGATGCCAAGTCGGATGAATAGGAAGAGCTAGTAACTGGAACTTCAGTCTTCTTTGCAACAGTAGAAATTGTCACATGAGCATCTTCTATGACTTTATTAAGTGTGATCTCTAGATTTTCATTCCCTTGCTGGACGTTAATAATTTCAGCATCGGTACCCTTCTTTTAAATAAACCCTTCATCAACATTAACTGGTTTATTCAGCCTTACATCCACATCATCTTCGAACTGATTGGTGGTATAATCCATTCCTTTATCCTCATCACCTTCAGCGTTATATTCAATCTTTGATTCAACATTGGTTTCATCTTCATCATCAGTATAGTTGGATGGGGTTTTAACAAACTCGTCATCCTTTTCTTTTTCATCATCTTCAACATCTTTTTCATTATCCTCTTGATCAGATTCGGAACCCCTTTCATTCTCATCAGTTTCATGCTCGGAATTCGACCCTTTTTCTTTGTCAGATTGGGTATTGTCATCACCATTGTCACTCTCTTGATCACTGCCTTCACTACTTGAGTCATGATCATTATTGCTGTCATCTTCATCCCTTACCTAGATCTGCTTCATCTTAGTGGATTCTTCTTCAGTCACATCGAGAACCCCTGGTTTAGCACCAGTTCCTTCATTTGTGACAGAAGGTTTGATCTTTTCAGGACTTGGAGCTATTTTGGTAACTATACCAGAACCACTTGGACGAGTCTTGTGAAAGTCCCTCAAACTCTTCTTGCGAACTTCTTCATACTGAGCTTCTTCAGTTAATGCCACTTCAAAGAGCATAACTCAATTCATTTTGTTTCTTAAATGTCATCTTTTTCCTTCTTCTTAGACAATGACATCACAGGAATATTTCTAATGACAACACCTGCTGTTGGCGCATTAGTAGACTTCTTAGTAGGTCTCTTAACTCTCTTTGTCTTTCTTGTGGGTTCTTCAGGTGAAACTGGGACAGTAGTGAGTTTAGGAGAAGCAGGCTTCTTGAACTTTTGTGCATTCTTAAGAGGTGTAACTCCTGTAGCATAGCAAAGGGTAAGTCTTGTAAGCTTTGTTTCCCGCAACTCTGGACTTGTCATTAGATTCAGGAAGTCAAGCTCACAAATTAAGATCTTTTATTTGCGAGACGAATCTCAAAGTGTTATAGTAGTACATCCTGGACGGTATGATGCCTATCTTGTTTCTCCTGGAGACTGTCTTGTCTTTGGTAAGGAAGTAGTGAATGATAACTTTGGTGAATCGAGGGTAGTACATCTTCTCTTGCTTTTTGTGACCTCTGTTGTCAATCTGGTAGTGAATTCTCCTAAAAGTATTTTTAGTTAACATAGTTCACATTCTTCTTTTAGTAAATACCTCAATGGATTTGAGCTTAGAAAGATGAAGGATTGTCAAGACCGGTGTCTTTCCAGATGAATTATGTTGATGGTCTGTAGATAAAGTTCTCCATGGTTGATGCATACTTGATTAACAAAACAACATCGGTGATTGACTTGATTTCCTAGTATGACCAAGTTCTTTGAAGAAAGACACAATAACTTCATCAGTGGGAGGTTCATCAAAGTTTTGACCATGAACTCTAGGGCAGATCTGAAAGATGTCTCTGAAGATTTCCAAATTGAGGTCAAATTTCTTCTTTTTGTCCATTATGAACATGTCGGAAGTATCACACTTGCGGATAGAATCCCAGAATTGGTGCATGTAAACTTCTGGAACATCTGCAGTAGTGAGAAATGCGGAATAGCAGGAGTGAGAGCAAGAGCATCCAGGACAACTTGAAATGTATGTTCTCTCTGTTTCTTTCCAGGATTGAGTCTTTCGTTGCATTTTCCAATCTCAAGCCTTTTCTCCTTGGGGACAAGTTCAAGATCAAGTTTGGTTTGTTGAGCAGTAATGGAAGGCATGATTCTGCTAAGATTTATCACATACAGTTCATATACAAACAAATAAATATTTCACTGAAGGACAATCTAGATCATGAAGAATGATTATAGATGCAAGATTGATTTTCACTAGAAATTAGGCATACACATACTAGGCAAAGAATTGACACACATGACAATTATTACAGAAATCGGGAGGAAACATATTATCATTATAACAACTAACTTAGGCAAATCTATAGAAAGAACGGCAGATCATAAAAGAATGTTCTAAGAAAAGGTAATCATAATCACTAATAAGTGGGCAATTAAATAGGAAAGATTATTCTTAGAATTGATTACAAGCTTTGATTGCCAAGATATAAGAAAAGTGAAATGAACTCCTAGTTGAAAAAACATGTATAATTCGCCTTATGTACTTGTATAATTCACCTAATTCAAATGTGTATAGTTCGCCCAATACTGCGTATTATTCGCCTAAGAGCAAGTGTGTATACTTCGTCTAATCATGCGTGTATAATTTCGCCTAATAGAACTCGTATTATTCACCTAAACTTACATGTATTATTCGCCTAAGTTTAAAGTGTATTATTCGCCTAAGTTTAAGGTGTATTGTTTGCCTAAGTTTAAGGTGTATAATTCACCTAACTTAAGGTGTATAACTCGCCTAACTTGTGGCGTATAACTCGCCTAACTATACAGGTGTATAGTTCGCCTAGTGAAAAATTACACAAACATTTTACATAATTTCACGCATCCATATCCATCAAAACATGGTCATATAGCAACTAGGAAACACAAGGAACCAAATTATAACATGAATTAACCATAAAATTCTTGACTTTTGACTTGTTCGACTCAGAAGTACATGAACAACCCTAAGAACCAAAAATTTTGTTGTTAGGGCATGCTTAAGCTCAAGCAAACACACACAAACACTTACTAAATCATTCTTAAACACAAACCCACTAACTTTAACAAGTTCTTGACCATTTCCTATTTGTTCGAAATTAAGAATCATCAAAAACACATACATATGTTAACCTCATTTAAAACTGTTATAGGTACATGTTTTAGACCCCTATAGGACCAAAACCCCTCAATCAATTTGAGGTTTCATCCACTTTACAAGGTGATGAAATTTCAATCAATTTTTTAGGGTTTTCGAGTGTATTACCATGATTGAGTCTGATTAAAAGGTGTTTAAGCATTAATACAATTATACCTTAGTGATTAAACGCAGGTTGAATGAGCTCTTGGAGGTCTTAAAAAATCAACAATGGAGGTTTTGAGTTTTGTGTGTGAGACAGTGAAAGAATAGAACCGGTGGGGGGTGTTTATGTTTAAAATCTTTTAGGTTTTGGCATAAATGCCCCCTAAGGTTTAATAAGAGTTCTAATTTCCTAATAAACTTATCCTAAGGCTTTGAAATAGTTTCCTAATTGGCAACACGAGTCCCTAAAGTTTAGTTATCAAGAATGAGTCTCACATATTGCCTTAACCCCCTAAAGGATTAATTCTCCTTTTGTTTAAAACCGTTTCCTTTTATCACAAACTGATTTTATGAAGAACATATTTGACATTTTTCCCCCTCAAACAATGACCCGTTTTCTATTTAAAGAGCTATAGTTGTTGTTTGAGTGGTCAAATGTCTTTGAAAATGATTTTTCTGATGAATTTCTAAGATTAATGTTTTATTTCCAAAAAACAACACCTTAGAAAATAAGATTTCTCTTATTTTAACAAAGAAATGCACTGACACGTACATTAATTTGTATAAAGGAAAGAATACGGGTTGTGTTTTGCTATGTAAAACATAGCCTTTTTCATGGTCATTATAAGTAGGACCTATGCGCCGTGATTAATTCCGTTGAGAGGTCAAGTTTTCTTTTTGAAAAAACTTGCCTTGAAGATGATGACCGGGTTGCTATCGGAAATAATAGCAAGTCATTTTGGCATGTTTAAAAGCTTTTGAGCTTCTGCTCAAACTTCATTTACAATCTCGTATCATTATTAAATGGACATTCTAAGGACCGCTCAAATTGTTATGCCGTATTTCAGAAAGCCTGCCATGAATACATATTTTTATAATTTCTCTGATTTTTTTTAATTTTTTATTTTCTGTTTGAAAATTTTATCTAAAAGAAAATTATTTTTGTGTTTTTATGATTTCTTATGTACTTAGGATAACAGGTTTACCTTGAGTAACCACCTTTACTCGTCCTCTTCCTCTGTTAGACGTTTTAGCGTTTCCAAAGACATGATTCTCATACCTAGTTTCTTGATCAAGAAATTGAATCTTTCTCTTGGAAAGGGTTTTGTAAAGATGTCTGTGACAACCCGAGAATTTCCGTTCAATAAGTTAGCCGTTTCAGCTGTAGTATTTTATATATTTTTAAAAGTTTGTTAAGCTTGTCCGTTTTTACGGAAAGTTGTTTCCGTTATTATATGAGAATCGTATTCTCCGGGAGCGAACCGTGACACCAAACGTTGTCTAGTATTTTGGCAATAGACGCGTTTTTATGTTTTAAAGTAATATTTAAAATTTTATAATTTTCTGTGTTACCGTTACTCGTTTCGTTATTTACGTGATCCGTGAAATTTAACTACACTTTGTTGTGCATGCATGCTTGGAAATTAATTCATCAACTAGCATAACTATGTGTCTAGAAATGGGAATGTGGGAAATTATTTTGGTCCCTCCCTTTGCCTTTGATTCCAACCGGTTACACATACTTATACATGCATTGGATCAAATTTGAAAGGTGTTGGAACTTGAAAAAATACGGCCTTCAATGAGGGTAAAATCCGTGTAATGTATAGCTTGTGATTTGTAGGTCATTTTGGTCCCCTTTGGCTCTCTTGTCCCACCGCCAATACCACACACACACTAACACCTTGTGTCTTGTTTTTTTGTAGTTTTATTCATGTGTACAAGTTCTCATTTCTTAATCATTTCTCACCAAAGAATAAACACCCAATACTCTTTCTTTCTTTTCTCTCTCTTTGCCCGAAAACACCAAAACACACACAAAAACCCATTTGTTTTTTATTCTGTGATCATCCTTCTTGATAATGATATATTGTTCGAGTTGATTGTTATTTCATCCGGGTATTTTATAAAACAACGTTTGGGTTGTTCTTAGTTTCTATTCACCTTTCGTCGTGTTTCTTTGTAAGTCATCTTTACTTTTTCATAAATAAGTTGTACTTTTGCATTCGTATGATCATTCCGAACAAGGTGTACAAAGCGGATCTTGTAAATAATCCATTTATATTTTTCTATAAAACTACAAGTCTCTAAGTTTAATCTTTTGTTTATAAATGGAAGAAAATAAAAAGTAGTTGTACTTTTGCATTTAAAAGTTCATGGTGACTATGTTGATATATATTGCTATTATTACGGCTATCAGTTTATTTAAGATTTATCGTATACTAAGTTTAAGTATTGTTGGCGAAGAGATTAAGATAGATGTTGGATTTGTTGTAAGCGTAAGTTGAATGTCGAAGAGGTTTAGGTTTAGAACGGATTTGTTGCGATATTAGAGGTTGTCGTTCTGTCGTCGAAATTAGATCGGATACTACTTTTGAGTCAATAAAAGATGTACTTTTAAAATGGATCATTTTCACGAGTCGAGGTTGATAAAATAGAAAGTCGAATTTATTAGGAAAGGTCATGCCGAAATTTCGTTTAAACTTTATAAAGATCGAAAATATACTTTTTTATTATCAAACTTACGATAAAATGTAGAAAAACGTAAGTGTCGAGTTTAGGTCAACATTTTTAGTTATTGAGTCAACAGTGATGTGTCGGGACACTAAAAGACAAAATATACTAAAAGATGAAATACACTAAAGACGAAATGCACTAAAATACAAAATACACTAAAAGACAAAATACACTAAAAGACGAAATACACTAAAAAACGAAATACACTAAAAGACGAAATACACTAAAGGGCGAAATACACTAAAAGACGAAATGCACTAAAAGATGAAATACACTAAAAGACAAAATACACTAAAAGACGAAATACACTAAAAGACGAAATATTTTCTAAGATGTTTTGAAGTGTCGAGACTTGTCAAAACTTGTAACTTTTGAAAGTACGTTTTAAAAAAAGATACGCCGTGTCTACTTGTGCTCGGATGATCAGTTCTTGTGTTAAGCATTATTCGTTGTACATCATTCTTAAACGACGACTATATGATAGGTTGTCGCTAGAACCGTGTGATTCATTTTCACTTGATCCACTACCCGTATAAGGTGAGTTCATAGCCCCACTCTTTTACTCGTTTTGAATAAATGTTTTATAACTTGGGGTGAG
>BQNB010151278.1:0-15921 GCA_026074375.1 Tanacetum coccineum
TAGATAAGTTAACGTGCTTCCGGGAAGGCTTAAACGTACTTTATCGCGAAATGTAAACACTTAACGTAACCAATAAAAATATAATGTGCAATGAATATAATTACCCTCTAAATAATCATATAACACTTGCTTGATATAAACATTTAATTGTTTAATGGCCGTTTACATTGTATGATCATTTTTAGTTTACGCGATTTAGCTTAACGATTATGATTTAAAAGCAAACGCCTAAAACCCTAAAAATAATTAGTGGATTAGATAATGTCATACAATGACCTAAAACACGAGGTGTTATACTAGATGTATTAACATTAGATATAAAAACTAAGAATATAGAGATAAAAGAAGGTTCCGACCCTTTAGTGGTTATTTATAGAGTATATTATAAAATTATGACTACTACTGTAGATCCACGTTCTAAGATAGATATTACTAAAGATGAAACTGTTATTTTTGAAGCTAACTTAAAAAACTCTTCAATATGTACCCCGAAAAGATTAAAATGGGATGAAATAACTAGAAACCAAACTTGGAATTTAAAAGAGATAGTTAAGATAAAACCTTTAAAATTAAATAAAGATATAGCTAATATAATAGAACAATCAAATGGTAACATAGAAATATCTTTTGGAAATAAGATAGGAGAATCATCTAGACATTCTACATATATTCCTTCAAATTTTGTAAATGAAGAAGAAAAAATATATTTAAAAAGAGCTCAATCTATGAGAATGAAAGGTGTTGATTTCAATAACTCTATTCCTAAACCTTTATATGAAGAAGATAATAAGAGTGATTCTACATATAATTATGCACCCTCAGAGGTAGAAAATTATGAACAACTAAAATGAGTTATTATTCACAGAAAATCAAAAAAGAGATAGAGTGGTTTAGAGAAGCTATAATAAGAAATAAAGAAAATTTAGAAAGAATAAAATATGAATTATATACAGGAAGATATGTTATATGTTATAAAGAACATACAAGAAGATTTATAGAATTACAAAATCACATATTTAGTTTACAACAAAGACTAAAAAATATTAAAAGACAAATACATTAAAAATAAAGATAATGTCTAAACCAAATATGAAATATTTAAAAGAAGAAAGATATAAAGATTATAATAAAGATTTATTAAATTCATATCTTCCAAATTTTATTGAAAAAGAAAAATTAATTAATGAAATTGAATGGACTATGTTCATTTTTGAACATAAAGAAAATATACCATTTTTTGCATGGTTTCAAGTATATTGTATTGAAAACAAAATGGATTTTCCTACAGAGAATCAAATACAAGAAACAACAAATATAAACAAAACATATATAGATTTAGAAACTAAAGAAAAAATAACAAGTATACATCCCCCTGAAACTAATATTTTAATAAATAAAGAATTTATTGGAATAAACTTATCTAAAGATAATGAAGAACAAAAGAAATGTTTATCTACAATAATATATCAGAATAATTATACTAATGAAAAATTAAACACTATAGGACAACAATTAAATCGAATAGAAAATTGTAATTCAGAAGCAAGTACTTCACAAAATAATCAAGCAAGTATTTCACAAAATAATCAAGCAAGTACTTCTCAAAATAATCAAGTAGACATAGAAGATAATCCTATGTTTATACCATATAATATAAATATGCCCATAAATTTAGGAAGACAAGATCATCACATATTACAAGAAATTGAAGATAAATTATCTAAGTTACAAATATCAAATATTAATGAAGAAATTAGTTCAGAAGATGATATTTCAGATATTGAAAATCAGTTTAGAGAAAATGAAATTCTAGATATTGAAGAAAATGAAATAAATAAAATGAAATTTAAAAATACTTATACCCCGAGACCAGAAGCAAGAAATTATTATAATAGACCAACATTACCAGATATGCAATATGAAGAAAGCCCTGTTAGGCAACGAGCCTTATATGACGGGTTGTCAATATATGAATGGAATTTAGATGGTCAAACAGAACATCAAATATTAAATATATTACAAGAAATGACTATGGCATCTAATGCTTATAAAACTCATAAGAATACTGAATCATAAATTATAGAAATACTTATATCAGGTTTTACAGGAAGTCTAAAAGGATGGTGGGATAATTATATAACAGAAAATGAAAAATCTATAGTATTTAAAGCTAAGAAAACTATTATAAAAAATGAAAATGGAATGCCAGTAGAAACTCAAGAAGATGATATGGTTAATACTTTAATTTTTGCTATTTTAAAAATTTTTGTTGGTAATCCATCTGTTTATCAAGAAAGAAACTCTGCTATATTATTAAATTTAACATGTAGAAAATTATCAGATTTTAGATGGTATAAAGATGTTTTTATAACTAAAGTAACAACTAGACCTGATTGTAGAGAAGCTTATTGGAAAGAAAGATTTATTGCAGGATTACCTTAGATATTTGCTGAAAGAATACGAAGTAAGTTATCAAATCATTATAATGGACTAATTCCATATAAAGATTTAACTTATGGAGAAATTATTAGTTATATTAATCAAGAAGGATTAATAAATAACCACTAAAGGGTCTGAGCCTTCTTTTATCTCTATATTCTTAGTTTTTATATCTAATGTTAATACATCTAGAATATTTGGATCATTTAATGCTATTGTAAAATTGGGATAACAATTAAAATATATGGGACCATTGCATATATTTAATTCAGCTAAAGCTAATAGTGATTGATCAAACTTAAGTAGTCTAGCATCTCTTAATATCATGCAAATAGGGGCATTAATTCCTAATCTAGTTAAAGGCTTTATTGCCATCTAAAAGAATGTTAAATATAAATAACTATAAAAATTAATTATAGAGTAATATTATAGGATAATAATTATAGAGGATACTATAATTTGTTTTAATGTGGAAACAAGGTCATACCTCCCAACGAATTGTTAACCAGAAAACAATTAATGAATTAATTATTTCTAGTAACTTAAAGTCAAATAATGAAGATAATGATAAATGAAGAAAGTGATATATCAGACTACGAAGAAGAAGATTTAAATATATCAAAAGATGAATCTTAGTTGTGCATATGAATCAAAAATTTGTGATTTGCCATTGGAAATTTGTACATGTGATTACAAAGAAATAAATACTATAAATGAAGATAATGAAATTGAATCGATAATAGAATTATTAAATCAAATTAAAGATCCAAAATTAAGACAAATATATATAGATAAATTAGAAGAAAAATTAAAGAAAAATAAAACTATTGAAAAGAATAAACAAACTTACAATTTTAATGAAATATGCAAAAGATTTAATAAAAAAGAAAAATCGATAACAATCAATGAACTACAAGAAGAATTAAACAATGTAAAAACTGAAGTAACATTAATAAAACAAAAAATAAAAATATTAGAAGAAAAAACATTAAACGAAGAACCAAACAAAGAAAGTACTTCACATTTAAATCAAGAAATAATCAATAATATTCAAAGTATAAGTTCTCAAAAATGGCATACAAAAAATAATATAACTATAAATGGAGAGTTTAAATTATCATTAATAGCTTTATTAGACTCTGGAGCAGATTTAAATTGTATTCAAGAAGGTCTTATTCCTACTCAATATTACGAAAAGTCATCACAAAGAGTCGCTGGATTCAATGGATCTAGATTAAATATAAATTACAAATTATCTAATGTTCATATTTGTAAAGAAAATTATTGTTTTAAAACACATCTCATATTAGTAAAGAATTTAAGTTCACAAATCATTTTAGGATCACCTTTTATAACAACTTTATATCCATTTGCAGTTAATGATAAGGGACTTTCTACAAATATTTTTGGAAAAGAAATAACATTTGAATTTATAAATCCTATAAAAATAAGAGATATAAATATTGTAGAAAATAAAAAGAAACATATTAAATATTTAGTAAATGAGATAGTTGATATAAGAATCAAGAATCAATTACAAGAAGGTTATATAAAAGATAAAGTCATAAATATAGAAGAAAAAATGAAAAATAATGTATGTGCTACTACACCAAATGCCTTTTGGAAAAGAAAACAACATATCAGTGAATTACCTTATATTAAAAATTTTAATGAAAAAGACATTCCTACAAAATTGAAATCTATACATATGTCTCAAGAACTAGAAACTCATTGTAAAAAGGAAATACAAGAATTATTAGAAAAGAAACTAATAAGATCTTCAAAGTCTTCATGGTCATGTTCGGCCTTTTATGTTATGAATCAGGCTGAAATAGAAATAGGAGCACCAAGATTAGTAATAAACTATAAACCGTTAAACAAAGTTTTAGAATGGATAAGATATCCTATACCTAATAAAAGAGATTTATTAAAGAAACTATATGATTCAAAAATATTTTCAAAATTTGATATGAAGTCAGGATTCTGGCAAATACAAATAAGTGAAAAGGATAAATATAAAACATGTTTTAATGTACCCTTTGGACATTATGAATGTAATGTAATGCCATTTGATTTAAAAAATGCACCTTCGGAATTCAAAATATTATGAATGATATAATAAATCCTATAAGTAATTTTTCAATAGTTTATATTGATGACGTATTAATATTTTCTAAGAATATAGATCAACACTTTAAACATTTAAATATATTCTATGATATTATATTCAAAAATAGATTAGCTGTTTCACCAACTAAGATAAGTCTTTTTTAAACAGAAATAAGATTCTTAGGTCACGATATAGTCCAAGGAACTATTAAACCAATAAGAAGAAGTTTAGAATTTACAAGTAAGTTTCATGATGAAATAAAAGATAAAAAACAATTACAAAGATTTTTAGGTTGTTTAAATTATATACATGATTTTTTCAAAAATTTAGGAAGTCTTTGCAAACCATTATATAATAGATTAAAAAAGAATCCTAAACCATGGACAGAAAAATATACTAATATAATTAAAGAAATAAAAAGTAAAATTAAAGAATTACCATGTTTAAATATACCTCACCCAGAAGCATATCTTATAGTTGAAACAGATGCTAGCGATATAGGATATGGAGGAATATTAAAACAAATATTAAAAGATAGTAAAACAGAATCATTAGTTAGATTTTATTTAGGATCATGGAATGATACTCAGAAAAACTATTCTACTGTTAAAAAAGAAATTTTAAGTATCGTTTTAAATATTAAAAAATTCGAAGATGATCTTTATATGAAACCTTTTTTATTAAGAATAGATTGTCTTTCCGCAAAATCTATCATAGAAAAAGATATTAAAATTTTGATCTCTAAACAGATTTTCGCCAGATGGCAAGCTTTATTAATTAATTTTGATTTCAACATTGAACATATTAAAGGAGAAAACAATCATATACCAGATTTCTTATCAAGAGAATTTTTACAGGGATGAGTTCAGATAAAAATATTATGTTACCTAAACCTAGATTACCTTCTCCTTTTGTTTTACCAACATTACCTTCTCTCCCATCTCCGATAAACCAAACTTAAAACAGATTTATTTCACTATCTCCATACGAACCAACCAATAGTTTGCTAACGAGACCTACCTATTCAGCATTAGCTCATACGCAAGGTATATCTCAAGATTTAAACAGACTACCTACTCCAACTTCACCAGCAAATATTCCCAGATCTCCTTGAATAAATCCAGAATTCCACGTTAATCCAAATAAACAAGTTATTAAAATTTTAAAACCAATTGAAGAGCAAAAGCTTAATCAGAGTTTTAATACCTTATTAGAATATTTGTATCCTCAGGGTACCAATTTTTATACAAACGCTTATCAAATAAGAGAGTATTATGAAGTTATTTTAATAGATAGCAAATCAATTCAGATTTATCATAATTATAATAAAGAAGACTCAGTGAAAATTGATTTTAGCAAAGTCAAGATTTTAAAAGTTTTATCTCCCGAAGATTGGAACAATTGACCTTTTACTAACAAAGTTTTATCTTGTTATCCAAATTATCAAGGATACAATTATTACGATTACATTGAAGCCTAGAATAAATCATTTTTATACAAAGCACATTTTCATACTTGGTTTTTCCATTTTTCTGAAGTTTTTTCTTTAAAATATCCAAAATGGTTTGTAAAATGGTATAGTTATATGGGGACAATCCCAGAAACCTTTCCTCAAACAGTTTTAGCAGGTTATAATCAATATAAAGTTTTATTTAAACAAGATGATATATCTTCATTTGAATATACTTTACAATTTTCGGCTACCTTCAAACTACCATGGATTTTATCATTTACTCATAAAAAGAAAGAATCAGAAGGAAGTTCTCCTCCACTCTTAATTCGACAGTGGAGTGCAAAATGGTGGAAAGTTATTAAAGAAAGTCAAGCAGACAAAGCAGCAGTAGACAGATATCATAAGAGTCTTATTCCAAGAACTACATCAGTTTCTCCAAGTTCATCAGCATCAGGATCGTCAATGACTAATAAAGAGATTGCTCAAAGAATCAAGGATTATTCAAATAATGAAGCCTTATTAGAGAAATTTATAAATGAAATTAGAGGGTCTCCTACCCCTAGTGAAAACCTATTTCAAGATTCACAAGATCCGTATGAGGATGAAAATTTTTTAAATATGTAAAGAATAATATAATTATGTAAAGAAGACAGCTTAGCATATTTCTAGAAGATGATAAACGTAAGCAATGACGTTACAAAAAAGGTGGAAGCATTATTGAAGACAGCTCGACGGCTCCATTAGTCAAAAGAAGCATTATTAAAGACAACATTATTGAAGACAGCTCAGGAAACACTATGAAAGAAATTATTGAAGATAAATTGACTGACATTAGCCGGTCATCAAGAAAAAGAAGACTGGAAGAAATAGCTATAAAAGAGGGAAGGATCACACTCATTAAGCAGACGATTTTTTATGAAGAAAAAACCCTCACTCATATTATCTATAACCAGATGTTCAAAAACTTTAGCATTCCAAATTATTGTATCACCAGAACCTTTATCACAGACAAACTCTTGTACTCTTACTCAAGATTGTATTAATCCAGATTTCGATTGTATTAAAGATTTCAATAAAGGTATAATTTAAATTTCTTATATCTTATTTATTGATATTTACAAACTTAATTTCAACATTTATTGATCCTGTCCCCTATTCATCAAGAAAAAGAAGACTGGAAGAAATAGCTATAAAAGAGGGAAGGATCACACTCTTTAAGCAGATGATTTTTTATGAAGAAAAAACCCTCACTCGTATTATCCACAACCAGATGTTCAAAAACATTAGCATTCTAAATTATTGTATCACCAGAACCTTTATCATAGACAAACTCTTGTACTCTTACTCAAGATTGTATTAATCCAGATTTCGATTGTATTAAAGATTTCAATAAAGGTATAATTTAAATTTCTTATAACTTATTTATTGATATTTACAAACTTAATTTCAACATTTATTGATCTTGTCCCCTATTGGTATCAGAGCCATTTTAGATTATTACAAAAATTCTATGAATTTGATTGAATATAGAAAATAATTTACAAAATTGGAGTATTCCTAAACAAGATATTAAAACTTTATATACAGTCGGATCTTTTGAATTTTTCAAAATTTTTCTTTTAATTACTACTTGGAAAAAAAACTTTACCGTTATTACAAGATCATCAAAGTATAAAACTATTTTCTGCAAAACCTATTAAAGAATATAGAAAGTCAAATAAATTCCTACACATTGGATTAGTTTAGATAGCAATAAAGCCTTTAACTAGATTAGGAATTAATGCCCCTATTTGTATGATATTAAGAGATGCTAGAC
Organism: Tanacetum coccineum; assembly: GCA_026074375.1. Classification (NCBI taxonomy): domain Eukaryota; kingdom Viridiplantae; phylum Streptophyta; class Magnoliopsida; order Asterales; family Asteraceae; genus Tanacetum; species Tanacetum coccineum. Next base: position 7,819 of record BQNB010151278.1, read on the forward strand.
TACTTAAGTTTGATCAATCACTATTAGCTTTAGCTGAATCAAATATATGCAATGGTCCCATATATTTTAATTGTTACCCCAATTTTACAATAGCATTAAATGTTTACCCCCCCCCCCCCTTTTATTATCTAAATATTCAAGAATGTATTAAACATTAGATATAAAAACTAAGAATATAGAGATAAAAGAAGGTTCAGACCCTTTAGTGGTTATTTATAGAGTATATTATAAAACTATGACTACTACTGTAGATCCACGTTCTAAGATAGATATTACTAAAGATGAAACTGTTATTTTTGAAGCTAACTTAGAAAACTCTTCAATATGTACCCCGAAAAGATTAAAATGGGATGAAATAACTAGAAACCAAACTTGGAATTTAGAAGAGATAGTTAAGATAAAACCTTTAAAATTAAATAAAGATATAGCTAATATAATAGAACAATCAAATGGTAACATAGAAATATCTTTTGGAAATAAGATAGGAGAATCATCTAGACATTCTACATATATTCCTTCAAATTTTGTAAATGAAGAAGAAAAAATATATTTAAAAAGAGCTCAATCTATGAGAATGAAAGGTGTTGATTTCAATAACTCTATTCCTAAACCTTTATATGAAGAAGATAATAAGAGTGATTCTACATATAATTATACACCCTCAGAAGTAGAAAATTATGAACAACTAAAATGAGTTATTATTCACAAAAAATCAAAAGTTTATAGAGTGGTTTAGAGAAGCTATAATAAGAAATAAAGAAAATTTAGAAAGATTAAAATATGAATTATATACAGGAGATGTGTTATATGTTATAAAGAACATACAAGAAGATTTATAGAATTACAAAATCACATATTTAGTTTACAACAAAGACTAAAAAATATTAAAAGACAAATACATTAAAAATAAAGATAATATGTCTAAACCAGATATGAAGTATTTAAAAAATGAAATATATAATGATTATAATAAAGATATATTAGATTGGTATCTTTCAAATTTTATTGAAGATGAAAAAACAATTCATGAAATTGAATGGACTATGTTCATTTTTGAACATAAAGAAAATATACCATTTTTTGCATGGTTTCAAGTATATTGTATTGAAAACAAAATGGATTTTCCTACAGAGAATCAAATACAAGAAACAACAAATATAAACAAAACATATATAGATTTAGAAACTAAAGAAAAAATAACTAGTATACATCCCCCTGAGACTAATATTTTAATAAATAAAGAATTTATAGGAATAAACCTATCTAAAGATAATGAACAACAAAAGAAATGTTTATCTACAATAATATATCAGAATAATTATACTCATGAAAAATTAAACACTATAGGACAACAATTAAATCGAATAGAAAATTGTAATTCAGAAGCAAGTACTTCACAAAATAATCAAGCAAGTATTTCACAAAATAATCAAGCAAGTACTTCTCAAAATAATCAAGTAGACATAGAAGATAATCCTATGTTTATACCATATAATATAAATATGCCCATAAATTTAGGAAGACAAGATCATCACATATTACAAGAAATTGAAGATAAATTATCTAAGTTACAAATATCAAATATTAATGAAGAAATTAGTTCAGAAGATGATATTTCAGATATTGAAAATCAGTTTAGAGAAAATGAAATAAATAAAATGAAATTTAAAAATACTTATACCCCGAGACCAGAAGCAAGAAATTATTATAATAGACCAACATTACCAGATATGCAATATGAAGAGAGTCCTGTTAGACAACGAGCTTTATATGACGGTTTGTCAATATATGAATGGAATTTAGATGGTCAAACAGAACATCAAATATTAAATATATTACAAGAAATGACTATGGCATCTAATGCTTATAAAACTCATAAGAATACTGAATCACAAATTATAGAAATACTTATATCAGGTTTTACAGGAAGTCTAAAAGGATGGTGGGATAATTATATAACAGAAAATGAAAAATCTATAGTATTTAAAGCTAAGAAAACTATTATAAAAAATGAAAATGGAATGCCAGTAGAAACTCAAGAAGATGATATGGTTAATACTTTAATTTTTGCCATTTTAAAAATTTTTGTTGGTAATCCATCTGTTTATCAAGAAAGAAACTCTGCTATATTATTAAATTTAACATGTAGAAAACTATCAGATTTTAGGTGGTATAAAGATGTTTTTATAACTAAAGTAACAACTAGACTTGATTGTAGAGAAGCTTATTGGAAAGAAAGATTTATTGCAGGATTACCTAAGATATTCGCTGAAAGAATACGAAGTAAGTTATCAAATCATTATAATGGACTAATTCCATATAAAGATTTAACCTATGGAGAAATTATTAGCTATATTAATCAAGAAGGATTAAATATATGTTCTGAATTAAAACTAAAATATCAAATTAAGAAAGAAGGTATAAATAGTAAAAAAGAATTAGGAAATTTTTGTGAACAATATGGTTTTGAACCATTAAGATTACCTAATAGACAAACAAAAGAAAATAAATATAAAAGAAATAAAAAATCATATGGAAGATATAGAACATATGATAATAATAAAATATATAATAAAAGAAAAGGAAATTATAAAAAATATAAAAAGAATTTAAATAATAAAAACTATAAAAATAATTATAGAGATAATAATTATAGAGATACTATAATTTGTTATAAATGTGGAAAACAAGGTCATACCTCAAAGAATTGTTATACCAAGAAAAAAATTAATGAACTTAATATTTCTAGTAATCTGTCTCAGCCAAGGACCTGTTTCATTCTTGTTTTTTTTTTTTTTTTTTTTTTTTTTATTTGTAAACAATCTGGACACGTTGTGGACTCTATTTATTCCTATGAAAGATTGAAAGGACGGCAAGCGATTTGGGTTTGTTCCGCTTCATAAAAGGTTTCAATGTGGAGAGATTGGTTAATAATTTATGTACGATTTGGTTGAATCGATGCAAAACTCCATGCCAATATTGCAAGGTTCAATCGGGATCAGAAGAATGGGAACAAATACAAGACTGCTAATTAGAAGAAACACGAGGGTCGTAAGAATACTTTTTATGATCCTAGCAAAGAGGCAGGTACTTTTGATTCTAGAAACTCTTTTGTTAATGTATTGAAAGGAACTAATATGGTAAAAGGAGACGATTCTTCTCCTGTCATTTGTTCTGGAAAGAAGATTGTCTGAATTCCAAGGATTTATCTAATTCCTTGATATGGAGAAGTAAAAGATGTTGGACACTATAAACTTAAGAAGGTTCTGGTAACCAAGGTTATGATAACATATTTGTGCGTTATATGGGAGAATTATGAGGTTTTACTGAATTCGATAAACACTGAAAGGCCAAAAACTATTTCGACAATTGTAGGCTGGGTCTTGGTTTCGGTGTTACTGTCAAGGTCTCTATGACCTTCACTCCTGAGGGTAGAATTGCTTGGGTGGCAAGTTAAGGAATCCCTTTTAAAGTTTGGGATCGAAAAACGTTTAAAAAGATAGCACAAGTGGGGTGTACTATTGGATGTTGATGCCATAGACGGAGAGATTATTATTCAAAGAGGATATGCATTCCACGAAGATAGTGTCCCAACATATGTGAAAACTTTAAAATTATTTTCAAATGGTAAAGTGTGCATTGGATTCGAGCTAAAGAAGCTACCGGCTGGATACCCAGTTCACCGAATACGATGAGTATGATGATACATTCTAAACAGGAATTTTTTTATCTTACATCGGCCGGCAGTTAACAGTCAGGATCTTGTTTACATATTGATGGATTAGGATAATGGTTCATCTGAGTGCTGAAACAATTTTTGAGAAATTCAGATGCATGACAGAGGAGGCAGTCCGGAGTGACCATTGGTTATACTCATCTAAATAAAAACAGAAGTTAAATCTGATGTAATTTCGGGGGTCAATGAGGAGGATCCTAGCCTCAAATAACTCACCCGATTTAACTCCTAGTGGTGGAAAAGAGATGGTAAAGTCAAAGGATGATCGGACCAGAATATAATGATAATCAATTAAATATGATAGTGAGTCTGTGCATCAGGTTAAACTTGAAGATAACGGAATAGTGAGGTGCTAAAACTAATTCTAACAGGTCAAGGAAATTCAAGATGTCCTGAAATACCACGTACATGGCCCGGATCTATCTTAAGTGTCCATGGAGGAAATTGTAAAGGTGGGTATAACAAATGGGGTATAATATGACGGGTGTGCGAAAAGATATAACCAAAATAATTGATCACACGGATGTGTACAGGTTAATAGATGAATTTTCAGTATTTACATGTTCAAGGCCTAGCCAAAGGCTAAAAAAGATTGGGATAAAGGAGTTTGTGTATATAAGAATAAAGTAGTTTCGGAGGGGGTTACAAGAAACTAAGATGGAGTCTATTGATTTACTTAGTATGAGACTCCTGTTGTGGGTAATGTAAACTTTGATTCCGTTCATAGTGACTCACTATTGGTAATTCTGTAGGGATACTTTGTATTTGGGACCCAAATTCCGTTTCGTAAGGATAGTGTTACGTGTGTCGGATTATTTTGTCATTGTTCGAGGTGTGTGTATTAAATCGGGGATGGATAACCTTTATTGGTGTGGTTTATGCCCACATGATGTTAGAGATAAACGGCTATGTATGGGATTCTCTTTCTCATGTATCGAAACCAATGGCCGGTGATGTTTGGATGAAGGAATTTTTAACGAAGTAGATACAAATCGGACAGATTTGTGATCGAATATTCAATGCTCATCGGAGCGGATATTTTATATTTTTATTATTAACGCAGTGTCTTGAAGAGGTTACCTCTTGGTGGAAGTGGCAAATACTGGTGCCCACAAATCCGCTTCTAAATGAGCAAGTTGGATATTATCTCGGTATACGTGAAAATTTGTTAAACACATAGTCCCTAATAAAGTGCATTACTCGGATAATTTCTCTTGGATCATCGCCCAGATTTACTTCGTGAAGCATCTTTGAATATGCCCGACTCCGTTTCGGTTTTTTCCCACTTTTGGTTTGATGTGGATGGTATTGAAAAAATGAAATTTGTTACAGATTCTTAGAATAATGCTCCTGGGGATGATTCAAATGCTATACGTAACTTTGTGTGGTAAGTTGAAGTTCCACAAGGTGAAAATCTGAGCTTGGTAAGCAGATTACAGAAACAATCCCAAAGGTTCTGTACTACTTTCAAGAAGATCTACGTGATCTTGGATTGAATTGATTGATAAAGGTAATTGATCAGACGAGATTGGTAACAACCGTTGGAGATTACTTTGGTAAATTACAACAAGATGAATAGGCCCAAGCTTCGAGTAGCGTCAAAAGCTAATATCAAATGTATGTAGAAGGAGTATAGAATACGAAGTTTATTCAAGGCATACTTAACAAGAAACGATCCAATTGAATAATCCGGGGATAAATGATAAATGGAACGTGGACAGCTAATCCGAAGGTCATGAAACAGGAATTCTTTCAGCACTTTCAAAACAGGTTTGATAACCTCGGACAGGAAAGCTCATATTGATATGCCTTTTCCGAATTCACTTTCGACTGATCAGCAGAAAGACCTTGAGTGGTATGGTTTCTAAAGAAAGAGGTCAAAAGGGCGGTGGTGGGAATTTTTTATTTGCCCCAGGGGGGTGTAACAGACAAATCACCTAGGTCCAGATGTTTCACAATTGGATTTTATCGACACTTTGGTCGACTATTGAAACGATGTTTTTAGAGGCGGATTAAGTATTTTTTTTTCACATGTGGTGAAATCCCGAAGGGATGTAATTCGACGTTTATTGCTTTGATCCCAAAGAATCCCGATGCCAACATGGTTAAGGATTTTCGCCCTATTAGCTTGATTGGGAGTATATATAAGATTATCGCCAAAATTTTGACTAATCGTCTTGTTGGTGTTCTTGGGGATATTGTAAATGAGGTTCAATCGGCTTTCATATCGGAGAGACAAATCCTTGACGGTCCATTTATCCTTAATGAGATTATGCAATGGTGTCGTAGGAGGAAAAAACAATCCCTTATTTTCAAAGTCGACTTTGAGAAAGCATACGATTCGGTTCGATGGGATTTCTTGGATGATATATTGGTAAAATTTGGTTTTGGTATCAAATGGAGAGGATGGATTCAAAACTGCCTTAATTCGTCTAAAGGCTCAATTCTTGTCAATGGGAGTCCTACGGAGGAATTCCAATTCTACAAAGGTCTAAAGCAAGGTGATCCGCTATCCCCTTTTTTATTTATCCTTGTAATGGAAAGCTTACATATATCGTTTCAACGTGTGGTGGACGTGGGCATGTTTACTGGTATTAAGCTTAGCTCATCGCTAAATATTTCACATCTATTCTATGCGGATGATGCAATATTTCTTGGGCAATGGAATGATTCTAATATTGACACCCTTGTTCATGTGATGGAATGCTTTTATCGTGTCTCTGGTCTTCGGATAAATTTGTGCAAAAGCAAGATTATGGGTATTCACGTGGACGCTGACAGAATTAAGAGTGCGGCTTCTAAACTTGGGTGCCTTGTTCTCAATACTCCTTTCCTTTATTTAGGTACGAAAGTTGGTGAAAATATGTCTAGAGTGCACGCTTGGAAAGAGGTCATTGTTAAAATCAAGTCCCGTTTGTCGAATTGGAAGTTAAAAACGTTATCTATTGGTGGTCGATTTACTCTTCTTAAATCGGTGTTAGGATCGACGCCGATCTTCCATATGTCTATATATAAAGTCCCTTCGAGTGTTCTCCATTTGCTGGAATCCATTCGGAGTCATTTTTTCCATGGTCACGATCCTAGAAGTAAAAAAGCATCATGGGTGAATTGGAACAAGGTTCTCACAGCTAAAGAAAGAGGGGGTTTGGGGGTTTCCAGTCTTTATGCGCTTAATAGAGGCTTAATGTGCAAATGGGTTTGGCGATTTTTTGCACATAAATCTTTGTTATGGTCTAGAGTGATTAAGGCCATTCATGGTCCTGAGGGGGGTTTGATCACTGATGTGAGAAGGGGTTTTCGATCTACGTGGACCTCTATTGTGCAGGAAGTGAAGAAGTTACAGAATCAAGGTGTCAACATATTTGATTATATTCGGATCAAGATAGGAAATGGAGACAATACTAGTTTTTGGAAAGACAAATGGCATAATGAAGGCGTTCTGAAAGATGTATTCCCTCGTCTGTACGCGTTGGAGAGGCATCAGAATGTAACTATTCACACGAAACTGATTGATTACAGTTTAGTTAACTCCTTTCGTCGGAATCCGAGAAGTGGTGTGGAAGAATTTCAACTCGACAATCTCTCCAGGTTGGTTAGCACGATTACCCTCTCATCTGCTGTTGACAGGTACGTTTGGTCGCTTGAAAATTCAGGGGAGTTTTCGGTGAAGTCTATTCGGCAAGTGATTGATGCTAATTGTTTTCCTGTTATTCACTCGGCTACGAGATGGGTTAAATCTGTGCCTCTTAAGGTGAACATCATGGCTTGGAAAATAAAAATGGATGGCCTGCCCACTAGAATGAATATATCTCGTCGCGGTATTGAAATTGACTCGATAGTTTGCCCTATTTGTAACAGTGGGGCGGAATCTTCTTGTCATATTTTTTTCCAATGTAATTTGGTTAGACAGTTGGCTCGGAAAATATCGCCTTGGTGGAATGTGGATTACGTTGATGTTTCTTCTTATGAGGAATGGTACACTTGGTTGGTATCTCTTAGGCTTCAGGCAAATCTCAAAGCGGTGTTCGAAGGCATCTTCTATTGTTTATGGTGGTCGGTTTGGATGTTCCGTAACAAGATTCTTTTCGAGAAGGATACTCCTTCACAGGCGAGGATTTTTGATAACATTGTTTTTTAATTCTTATTATTGGTGTAAGTTTAGATGTAAAGCCTCGTTCAAATGGATCGATTGGCTCAAAAACCCGCATCTTGTAATTGTCTAATTCTGGCTCCTTGCTAGTCGTTTAATAAAGCTGTTGTTAAAAAAAAAAACATATTAACGTGATATTAACTTGAGGGTGGGTAGTACAGTAATGTAAATGCACAAACGTTGGTTTATATGTCAAATGCTTAATTTCAATGCACAA
>BQNB010151279.1:0-15921 GCA_026074375.1 Tanacetum coccineum
ACGCAGGGACTGAAGTTGCAATTCTTTCAAACTTTCATAATACACAAGCGCGGGTTAAATCTTCCCTAACCAACCCCAACTAATCTTCCCGCCCAAAACCACAACAAACCCAACCTGCCTCAAAAACCCTTCCCCGCTCCTCTACATCACTTAACCTCGTATTTTAATCATCTACACGTCATTTGAGACATGTGTCAACAGCTGATTGGTCTAAACACCTCATCAACATCATCAAACGGCTTAAAATCAATCTCAATGGATCCAACGGCTAGAAATGAACAAGCTCTCAACCTCTCTTCTTCATTTCTCTATAAATAGGAAGTTTTAGGGTTCATTTTGGGAGTTAGTTAGCAGTTTTATTTTTTTAGTTTGTAATTTTTCGTATTCTTTTAAGCACTTTCTCTTAAGCTTTTTAAATTCAGTTTTAAATACTTGTATCTTTGTTAATTCGACTTGTACTTAATCATTTTGAGCAATAACATTCAATTTTTAAGTTTCCATTATTTTTCTTTTCAAGTTTAAGCTGTTTTACTTCAATAAGCTCTCAATAAGCTCTTTTGAGCTTATACCTGTTCATAAGCTCAAATTTAGTCAAAAAAAATAGTTTTAAGTCTTTCATTTACTCATTTAGTTGAAGTTACATCAAATCATGGACACTTGAGGAAGCTTGATTCATTTTAGAAGTTTTTGAAGTAAATAAGCTAATATAGCTTATTGAGCTTTTAAGCTCAGGTTTAGAGGCTTTGGAAGTCAATAGGTTCATGTTGTTTAAGCCACTCACTCAGATAGAGTGGCTTGGTTCTGAGACTACAATAATCTCAAGTTTAACTTTCTAAAATTCATTTTAGCTTAATCATAGCTTAATTCAATTATCTATTTCCTTTGTTTATTTGTGCCTAATCTGTCTAGACTTGTTGCGTTATTTTATATCAATTTGTTTTAAAACTTTGGCCTATTAGGAATTAATTTAGTTTTCATAATTTTCAAATCTGTCATTTAGTCTTAAATAAGCTAGGAGAGAAACTAGCTATTTCTTTCCAATAAGCTATGGACTTTAGTTTTAAAATAGCTTAAGTAGGTCATTTTTAGTAGAAGTAGATATAAGAATTTAGCTGTTTTAGTGTTAAAATAGATTTTGAGCATTCTTTAGTTTTGATAGTTTCTGTTAAGGAGTGTTTGGATTTAGAAATATTTGACTCTTAAAGTCAAAAATTCAATGTCAAAGCTTTTCATACAGTTTTGTTAGGCTATGATATCAAGTGTACAATAGGTTTTAAGAGTTAGTGTGAAGAATTTAAGAGATTTGAGCTTAATGATTTGATCCAGCACCAGGGCACTTTAGATAGCAAATTAGTTTAAGCTTTAAGAAATTTATAGCTTTCTAAATATTCAACATTGTCCAAGGCAGGTTTAGATACAAGAGTTTAGTAGGATTAAAGAGTTTTTTTTTACTTAAGAAAGTTTAGCCTACATTAGGGAGTTGGTCAAATACACCAGCAACAACAGTTTCTGCTGTTGTTGTTATAAATTTTCTAGTTGCTTTTAAGTAGTCATTATTAGAAGTTAGAGTTTGGAATTTAGCACATTATGAGTAGTCCATGAGTTTTACAAAATTCATTATTTTAGATTTCACTTTAAGCTCTTAGACTAGCTTAATTCTCCTTTCAAAAGTAGCATAGCAGTTTAGGATTTTAGCTTATTTCATTTTGAATTTTCATTTCTAGTTAAAATTTTGAAAAACCTTTTATCTAGGTAAGATTTAAAACCATAGCATAGCTTAAATTCAAAATTTCAGCTTCCAAGGTTTAGGAATAAGCTGTTTAGCTTATTAAGAAAAGCTTAATTTCAGTTTTAAGGCTGAACTTGCACTTTTTAATGTCATTTTTCTTGTTATTCTTGTTAATACTTTGCTTATTTCTCTCTAGATAATCTTAGTATACATCATAAGCATAAAGTAGCTTCTTTTAGTTTTCAATTTAATCTAGTAATAAGCTAGAAATAAGCCAAAACTTGAAAAAGCTCTTAAACATCTAGTTTCTGTGAACAGAAACTAAAGCTATATATTTTCTATTTATTTATTGTTGAAATTAGCAATGCCTTATTAGTAAATTGTGTTAAGATAATTTGTCTATGAGTTTGTAGTTTTAAGTTTTTGCTGAATCTCAATTTTTAATAAGCCAAAAATAAGCTAGATCGTAGGGTTTAATTGGTACTTTTCCAAAAGTTTAGGGTTAATCGTTTACACTGAAGTGTAAATTTCCAATAGTTTGCCCGCCTACCCTTATCTTTCGTTTATTACACTTTCTACCCTTTTCTTTCTAGAATAATAAATAGAATTAATATTTTTCAATTTAGTTTTTATTAAATTTAGGGTTTACTTTTAATTGATCAAATTAGGGTTCAATTGGGTTATAAAAATTGGGGCTTTTTGTGCTACTAAATTTCTGCACCTTTTTTAGTTTATAAAAACCATTTTTCCTTATTTTTCCAGTGTAATTTGTATTTTCTAGGAATTAAAGTAGAATTTAAGTAATTTCTTTTTCTTAGAAAATTCATAATAAATAGAAAAATAGCTGAAAAATTTTGATTCTTTTTGTGAAAATTTTCTTTTTAAATTTGTGATTTTTAAGTAAAAAGTTTGTTAAAAGTAGTGCCTTAGATTTTAAATTTCAGTTTTAGCTTACGTTTTTAATTCACATTTGTTAATTTTTCGTGCTAGTTAATTGATTTTAGTTTCTTTAATCGTTTCTATAGTATAATTGTTCTATTATATTTGTAGTATAATCAAAAGTTCAAAAATCCTTTATCATTCTTAACTCGAATCCGAATTATTCCCAAATCTCAATTCACGACTTCTTCGAGGAATTTACGACCCGTGTATTAATTACTTTCCTAAGTGATTAGATTTTTACGTATCTTGTTAAGAAAGTTTGCAACTATAAGATAATATACTATGCTTTCAACTGAACCAATTTTGGCGCCGTTGCCGGGGAAGACGTGAACGATTTTTAAGGATATTCGTTGAAGTAAAGTCAAGAAGATCCTTTCCACCGGGAAAGTTACATTCTTGTTATATAATCAAAAACATAAAAAAAATTCAAAAACTATAAAAAGTAAAAAATATATTTTCTTTTCTTTTTACTATAAATAAAAGTTAAATAATAAGAAGCAATTGAAAACATAAAAATTTTCCTTTTAAAAAAAAAAGAATTAACAATAATATAATACTTCCAAATGAAGTATTATCATAATATCATCGCAACAAAAGATCAAAACACTCCCATTTTTGACACTCGCCAGGTACGGCTCACCTCTAGTTGGCTTATTCATTAAAGAGAGTAGGCAGGCCGGGTCTTCGGATCGCCTCAAGGGACAAGGGTTATTCTAAAAAGAGCCTCGCTCTTTCCCTTTTCTCCGCTCTTCTTTGTGAGTTAGTTGGTTAGAGAGCTACCGTGACGTGAGTAGATCTTTTGGTTGAGTTCTTTCTCGATTATTTTTCCATTCTTAGAATTTTAGGGCTCAATAAATAAATAAAAAAAAATTAAAAAAAAAATCATAAAATTCAAAAATATTTCATCTGTCCCTAGTGCTTGCGCACAACGCTCTTCAAATAATTCTTCTTCTCACTCCTCTATATTTGATTCTTTATTAGTCGACATACGGGTTTTACCCTTGTTTTCAATGCAGAAGACAAACGTATTCCCGCATTGCCGTGTTCGGACTTGTCGAGTGTGGCTTCAAAACCTTGTTAATGGAGATTGCTTCAACTGTAGTACTTATTCAAGTGCTAACAATTATTCTCCTAATCTTCATACCACACCTCCACACTTTTCGGATTATTCTTGTCATGATGGTGAGGGTAATACACCACATGATTCACAAACTCTTCCATAACAATATCTTTGTTGTGAAAATTGTGGTAGCTAACAGGATATGGGGAGGGGGGGGGGGGGGGACCTTATTGAGACTTACAATGTCACCGATGAACCAAGGTATTATACTTCTCATTCTTTCTCTGCTTGACCAATTTTTAACCCCCTAGTTTCCGATGTTTATCAGACTCCTCCAGGTAGCAAGTATGAAATGCTACATCTCAAACGATTCTTATAGAAGCTATGCAAAACTTCTTGAAGAAGTATGATCACATACCTCATAATGAAAAGAGCATCAAGTTATTGCTTGCTGAGGAGAAATTTTTGAAGATCAAGCAAGTTGTGGAAGAAGAGCAAACTTAACCTGAGTATTTGAAAGAATTGTTGCAAAGTCTTCTTAAGGATTTACAAATCCTTAATGAAATTCAACCATTAAAGCAAAAAACTCCTAACCAAATTCAGAAAGATCAAGGAGAGAAGAGTATTGCGGAACTGCTTGCTGAGGAGAGACTTCAAAAAGCTAATCAAGCCATAAATGAAAGTCAATCTCCTCAAGAAATGAGAATCCAAGATTTGGAGATTCAGAAGCAGCAGTGTTTAGAAGAGATAAAAGAATGGATGAATGATTTAGGAATAAGAGAATATCAAAAGGAAGAGATCGATATTGATTATAGAAGAAAATGTAAAGATAAGATTTATGAGCTTAAGGATAAATTCACTGGCAAGCATTGAAATTCGAAAACAAAAAAGAAGCAGAAGGCTTTAGAGAGTCTGAACTAGAGCTTCGAATTCAGAAGATATCCATTGACGATGATACGATAATTTGAGGATTATTATGCGGTTTTATCCGAATACGATACACACTCCCGTTTCGCAGAACGTAAGCCGAATGGATTCACTCATAGAATGGGAACGGTCATATTAACACTACTACTCCGAAACATAGACGATTAGTGTTGAGACCCTTGTTTCAAACCCCAAGTGAGATCCGATGACTTAGTTTGGGGAGTGTAATTTGTCGACATCGATGATTCCTATTACGCGAAGTCTACGAGTAGACTCTGCTCATCTTGCTCCAATAGTTGCCGAAATCATTGAGTTTGGTGTCGATACATGATTACGACAACGCAGATGACGATTATGATGACGATTTTTATGATTGTGTTGATATTGAGGAAGACGGAGGAGAGATTGATCTCGACATTTCTAAGATCGTTGACATTTCTCTTCGGGAGAAATTAGATCAAAGGTTATCTTTAATGAAAAGATTAATGTTTTTAGTCTCTCTCCTCCTATTTCCGATTTCTCCTAATTTTGCCCCTCCCTCTACTATCCCCCCGTTGGTGAATCTTGAGTTGCCTTAGAGAGGTGGGATATGGCCTAGTTTTCGGATGATTCGATAACTACGGGTTCCGAGATGACCGTGACTACAGGGAGACAACTACGTCTATTGATGCTTTACCCCTTGATGACTCGATGATTCTTCCCGAGTACGAGTCATTTACTTTTGATGATGAGCCCGTGATGGCTGAAGTTAATGTTTTTGACGAAATTAACACAAGTGAACTTTCTTACCCGGGTATAGGTGAAAATGTTGTTTTAGATGAAGAGGAAGATTCCTTCACATTTACTATTCGATCTTTTCTACCATTTGTCACCTATCCCGAGGTTTTACCCGCATCTTACTCCACGGGGAGTGAAGATAAAATTTTTAAACCGGGTATTTGTGATAATGTGCTTACAAGGAAGAGTTCTTTAACTTTTAAGATTTTTGACCCACTCCACCCACCCGTAATGGACTTTAATGTTACCAAAGCATTTTCCGGGTTCACATTTTCTCTATTGAAACTATTTTCTAAAAAGTTTTTTGAACCCGGGATCAAAAATGCTACGGTATATCTTTCACCCCTAGTTTGGGGAGGTTTCCACCTTTTGGAATTTCTTCACCCTCACTATTATCCACCATAATGAACCTAGTTTGGGGAAAGAGTCAAGCGAAGGGGACTCTATAATAAACAAGCGCTTCGTGGGAGGCACCCCATGCTTATCCTTTTTATTTTCTTTTCATTTCTCTTTGCTTCCCCAAGGACAAATAAATTCGGGGGCGAGTATAGCTTGTACTCGGTTAACAAAAACTAAGCCGTTTTCATTTTTGAGCTAACAATGAAAAAGCTGAGAGGAAGCTTGTTCTTTTTCATTTTTTGTTGGTTGTTTGTGCTTATTTGTCTAGGTTTTCCGGATTTTGGAAGACTCATGGTTCAATATTGTGGAAGGACAAAGCAATGCCCACAATTTCCATTGATGATCTCCAATCTTCTCTTCATAAAGTGGGAAATCTCTTATCCTTGTCTTTATCAAACTAACATCTATTCTTTTGGCATGACCTTAGAATTTTTGTTAAAGATTCCTTTTGACCCTTATTTTTAAACTTTGAGGACAAAGTTTCATTTTAGTTTGGGGAAGGATATCTTCGATATTGACTTGCACTTTACGCAACCTTGTTTGAACCTTTTTGAATTACCTTTTTTGTGAAAAAAGTGGAAAATTTTAAATTTTTGCTTACAAAAGAAAAGCTCAAAAAGAAGCTTAGTTTGGAAAAAAACACCACTTTTTGGTAATCTGTTGGTGAGAAATAGGAGTTAATTTTGACTTGACCGGGTGAAAATGCCCTAGCTAGTTCTTTAACCTACCTTTTGGCCATCGTTCACAAAATCCCTATTGCATTGGATTTTAAAATGTGAAGAACAAGAGATGATGTAGTTAAATATAAGTGTATTTGTTAAGCAAGTTATTTGGAAAACCTAAAGCTTATATGACTATTTGGTCTTTTTAACTTTCCCACATAGCTCTTACACAGCCTAATCGTACGTGCTCTTTTTAATTTAACTAAGTCAACCAATGTCTTTAGAAAAAGTCTTACATTTTGGAAATAATTTATTATGTAAGTAAGATTTTTGGTTTCAAATTTATAAGTTGATTTTCTAAAGTGAAATTTTTCCATTCATCAAAAATATAATTATAAAAAGAATGCCAATGAAGCATTTCTAATGCAAAAGCATTATTTTTCGTGCCAATGAAGCATTCGCAAAAATAGAATAATAAAAGCTATATATAGTTTAAAAATCGGTTGGCGTACTCCATGATGAGAGAGAGATTCGGATGGGTCGCACTAAGGATTAAATCTATGGTATGTGAATCCAGTTCGTGAGGCATTCCATCACTAGGGAGCGCGGCCTAGGTGATGATTGCAACTAAGGGACTTTGGATTCTAGGCTTTGTAGGAAAAAGGTGTTGTCGCGATAACCCACAAACGTTAGCAGCGGAGTGGGGGTTCGAACTAAGAACACCGGTTGTTGATGCGATATCCTATTTGGGAGAAAGGCCTAAGTAGGGGTTCGAACTAAGAACAACATTCCTATTAAAAAAAATAATTATAGTATATGGAAAATAAAAAGAATGGTTAAAAATTTCATTTTCTCAAATCAATTTATAAGTTTTGTTTCCTAATCTCTTTTAGCTTTGAGTCGAGGTTTATCTATGTTATTAACATTTGAGCTCACAAGGCTTATTTGTAAAGCTTAGATGAATTTCAACTATGAAGATAAATTGATCTATGGTTGAGTTAAAAAGAGTGCACACATCTTAATCATTAATTTATTCCTGGGAGTGAAAAGTTCACAAGTTATAAGTATAAGAGCTTAATCATTTGGACTTATATTGACAATGATCTTGTTTAATAGCTTTGTTTAGTCTAGTGAAAAGTCAAGGATGACGAATTTTCCTCTTTTGTGCTCTATTAATCGGGAGTAGCCTATTTCAATGAGCCTAAAAGTTGCAAAGTTGCAATGATTGCCATTAATGTGTTTCCATGAGATTAAATATTGAGAAAAAGCTTGAGTTGTTTAAAAAGGTGATTCAATAAAGGTGAAAACAAGGGCATTTTGGAAACTTGTTAGTTTACAAAGTGTACACTTCATAACATTGCGTGAGGACACGACAATCCTTTAGTTTGGGGAATTTTGATAAATGCTAAATTGTATATATAAATTACCCGGGATTTTGCCAAATAAAAGCCAAGAAAATGCCAAAAGGATAGAAAAATGTGTGCTTTTGTGTCTATTGTGCAGGAAAGGATAAATAAAGACAAAAGGAAGCAAAAACAGTCAAAAACTGACAAGAAACGGAAAAGGCAAGTACAAGAGTGAAGACGGAAAGACAATCAAAAGCCGGGTCAGTCTGACACAAGGAAAGAAAGCCAAAATGAAAGCCCAAGGACCAATGATGACAAGTTTTCAAAGTTTAAAGGCTCATTTGAATGTTTGAAGTTCAAGGGACCAAAATTGCAAAAAGAAGAAAGTTTATTTATAAAGGGAGAAAAAGAAATAGAGACCACAAGGGCCAATTATGTCAAGATCGAAAGTTGTTTTTACACTAAAAAGAAGGAAATGGAACGCAGGGACTAGTATTGCAATTTCTTCAAACCTTTCAAATTTAACACGCGGGTTAAATCCTATAACCGCTTCCCAACCACCTTTCCCGCCAAAAATGCCCAACAAACCCAACTTCGTAAATCCTTTCCCTGCTCATCTACATTCAATCCAACCTCGTATTAATCATTCTCCACGTCATTTCGTCCACTTGTCAACCCCTGATTGGTCTAAACACCTCATCAACATCATCAAACGGCTTAAAATCAATCTCAATGGATCCAACGGCTAGAAATGAACAAGCTCTCAACCTCTCTTCTTCATTTCTCTATAAATAGGAAGTTTTAGGGTTCATTTTGGGAGTTAGTTAGCAGTTTTATTTTTTTAGTTTGTAATTTTTCGTATTCTTTTAAGCACTTTCTCTTAAGCTTTTTAAATTCAGTTTTAAATACTTGTATCTTTGTTAATTCGACTTGTACTTAATCATTTTGAGCAATAACATTCAGTTTTTAAGTTTCCATTGTTTTTCTTTTCAAGTTTAAGCTGTTTTACTTCAATAAGCTCTCAATAAGCTCTTTTGAGCTTATACCTGTTCATAAGCTCAAATTTAGTCAAAAAAATAGTTTTAAGTCTTTCATTTACTCATTTAGTTCAAGTTACATCAAATCATGGACACTTGAGGAAGCTTGATTCATTTTAGAAGTTTTTGAAGTAAATAAGCTAATATAGCTTATTGAGCTTTTAAGCTCAGGTTTAGAGGCTTTGGAAGCCAATAGGTTCATGTTGTTTAAGCCACTCACTCAGATAGAGTGGCTTGGTTCTGAGACTACAATAATCTCAGGTTTCTTATTCATTAAAATCATTTCAGCTTATGCATTTAGCTTATTACTTTAATTTTCTATGTGCTTTATTCTTTTCAAATTAGCTTAGTTAATAACAGCACATTGTTTAGTTAGTTTAAAGATTAAAATGTCTTTAAGCTGTATTAGTTAGAATCATTAAGGTTCAATTTAGTTTTTAAATTCTGTCATTTAGTTTAGATAAGCTAGGAGAGTAACTAGCTTATTACTTCTAATAAGCTGTAGTTTTTTTTTAAGCCACTCACTCAACAAGAGTGGCTAGGTCTGAGACTACTTAAAATCTCAGGTTTCCTTTTCTAAACTTCAATTTAGCATTTACTTTGCTTAATTCATTTAGCTTATTCTTTTGGAATCTTATGCTTAATCCTGCTCATTTTGTTTAGATTAGATTATAGATGTAATAGTTTTAAGCTGTCTAAGTCAAAATTCATTTAGATTTCATTATCTTCAAATCTGTCATATAAGTAGGAAAAACTAGGTGAGAAACTAGCTTATTCTACTTGATAAGCTGTAGCTTTTAGACCTTAGATAGCTTAATTAGGTCATTTTAAGTGTAAGTAGATATAAAGTTTGAATAGATTTAGTGATTAACTAGATTTTAAGTAGACTTTATTTTAGACAGTTTCAGATAAGGTGTGTTTGGTTTAAGGAGTATTTGACTCTTAAAGTCAAAAATACTCTGTCAAAACTCTTCATACAGTTGTGTTAGGCTATAATCTCAAGTTTTAAATAAGTTTTAAAAGTTAGGTTGATGAATTTAAAAATTTAGAGCTTAAAAAGCTTTGTTTGCACCAGGGCAGTTTTAGCTCAAGTAGATTTAGTGATCAAGTGATTCACAAGCACTTTAGAGTACAAATTGGTTTAGTGTTTACTCAATTACATTTAGTGAGTAGTTTATAAGGCCTCACTCTAGGAATTAAATTTGCATCTAAAATTTTGGTCAATTGTATCAGCAACAACAGTTAAAGCTGTTGTTGCTAGCCACTTTTCTAGTCCCTTTTAAGCATTAGAAATTAGGAGTTAGAGTTTGATATTAGATACACTTATAGTACTCCATTAGTTTTTTAGAATTTATCATTTAGATTTCATTTTTAAGCTTTTAATATAGCTTATTTTTCCTTACAAAGAAAGTATAGCAGCATTTAGATTTCTAGCTTATTTTCTATTTTGATTTTTAATTCTAGTTGAAATTTTGAAAAACCTTTTATCTAGGTTTGCTTAATATCCATAGCACAGCTTAATTCCAAAGTTTCAGCTTCTAGGATTTAGTAATAAGCTAAAAAGCCTATTAAGTTTAGTTTAAAATCAGCATATAAGCTGAATGTTAGATTTTTAAGTTCAAATTTCTTTTTAATCTTGTTAACTCTTGGCATATTTCTTTCTAGATATCTTTAGTTCACATCTTAATCTCCAAATAGCTTCTTTTGTTTTTAACTTTCACCTAGAAATAAGCTAGATATAAGCTAAAATGTGAAAAAGCTAGCAAACACTTAGTTACTGTAACAGATTTAAAAAGTTAGTTTTTTTTAGCTTATCTAGTTGTTAAAAGTTGAAAGTGCTTTTATTAATGTTGTTTAGAATAAGCTCTTTTATAACTTTGTAGTTTTAAGTTTTTGCTTATTCTCATTTTTTTAATAAGCCATAGTGTAGGGTCTGTTTGGTACTTCTCCAATAGTTAAGGGGCACCTGTTTACAGTGAAGTGTAAATTGACAATAGTTAGCCCGCCTACCCTTTAGTTTCGTTTTTTACACTTTCTACCCTTTTCTTTCTAGAATAATAAATAGAATTAATATTTTTCAATTTAGTTTTTATTAAATTTAGGGTTTACTTTTAATTGATCAAATTAGGGTTCAATTGGGTTATAAAAATTGGGGCTTTTTGTGCTACTAAATTTCTGCACCTTTCTAGTTTATAAAAACCATTTTTCCTTATTTTTCCAGTGTAATTTGTATTTTCTAGGAATTAAAGTAGAATTTAAGTAATTTCTTTTTCTTAGAAAAATCATAATAAATAGAAAAATAGCTGAAAAATTTTGATTCTTTTTGTGAAAATTTTCTTTTTAAATTTGTGATTTTTAGGTAAAAAGTTTGTTAAAAGTAGTGCCTTAGATTTTAAATTTCAGTTTTAGCTTACGTTTTTAATTCACATTTGTTAATTTTTCGTGCTAGTTAATTGATTTTAGTTTCTTTAATCGTTTCTATAGTATAATTGTTCTATTATATTTGTAGTATAATCAAAAGTTCAAAAATCCTTTATCATTCTTAACTCGAATCCGAATTATTCCCAAATCTCAATTCACGACTTCTTCGAGGAATTTACGACCCGTGTATTAATTACTTTCCTAAGTGATTAATTACTTACGGTATCTTGGTTAGTGAAAGTTTGCACTATAGAGATATATACTATGCTTTCAACTGAACCACTTTTACAAAGACAAGTGGCGATATCTACCACTTTATACAAAACTTTACTTCGTTGATTTATAACCACGTGTCAACGAATAATCGATCCTTCAAATAATTCCATCGGTTTAAGCTTTATCGAACCGATTATCTTCAAAGTTTCTTCCTCTTTTTTGTTGCGGTTTTTCTATTTTTTTCAATTTTTTTAAATAATACATAACTACGAATCTCAATGTAATTTCTCCATCTTCACGATCATAATAACTCCGGATATTTCCTCCATGATTCTTCATTCTTCGGACGTACCAATAATTGTGATGGTAGTAAAAATACACGAGTTTTGACTACTTTTTACATTCCCATTGCAATGTGCAAATTTCCCAACCATACCAGAGATAGAAAATGACATAAGACTTAGGAAATACATACTTTTTACTTTAAGCAACTAGCAACTGATAAATGTACATAATCTAATAGGGTAGGCTAAGGTGTAAAGGTGTAAAGAAACAAATAGTTGGTGTTATTCCTAAATGATTGGCTCTAGGGGTATCTTACTCTTAAAATGAGAGTAAACAATGGATTTATATGGGGGTTAACTAAATAGTGTAGTTAGTTAATAATACAACATATAAAGGCTTTTTGGGTGTAAACCTAGATATTTATCAGTTTAAACAAGTTACTCAATCTAAATCCATAGTACTTATTATTGTGGTCTCGAATAGATATACCAAGCCAAGTTCGAAAGTCTACAACATCATCGGTACACTCATATTTTTGTGGAATTTGGTTAAACATTTAGAAACGGATAAGGCTAAATCCTCATAATATCTAATAAGGGTTATTATGTGCAGGTTATGTAACTAGTAATTTCACAAAAGTATGCTTGAAAAGATTTTAAACTTGTGCATAATTTAAGCATTTTAATGTGAAAAATAGGACAAGTAACATTCTAATTCCCATCCCCCTACTTAAATTATACAACATCCTCGTTGTATAGATAAAACATTAAAAATGGGAAATTAAAAGAATTAGAACGAGAAACTCCCCAGATGTTTTGCTTGGTAGATTTTCTAAGTTGAGTTTATGAGCAAGAATGTGTGTTGTAAATACGTCTGAATACCACCATGACTACAACACACCCATAGGATTCTAGATGATTGATACTTCACCAACTTTGTTAATTTCTTTTCTAGCGAGGTCCTGTGCAAAATATAGAAAAAACATGCAAAATCCTATCTCGAGTATCCTACAGTTAATAAATAATAAAAACAATAAACTGTATAGGAGACCAATACTCCGTATCCATAAACTGGAATATGCCGTATAGAGAAACCTGTAAAAAGTATCAATACGGGTCATTCTACTGAATACGCCGTATCATGTGCATGAATACGCCGTATAGACATAACTGACAATCAAGCTTTTAATGCAGAAAAGTAAAGGACTGCTAACGTCCTGACATTTAATACATTGTATGGTATGGAGCGGATATGCGGTATTAATGTTTGGGAAGACAAACTCAATAAAAATAATTAACAATCCGAGTTGTCTCCCGGGAAGCACTTTTCTTGCAGCTAGTCTTTAAGTTAGACTTTTTCTTTAGCTTCTTTCACTTCATCTCATGCACGCTTATGTGCCCTGGGAAAATTTCGCTGACTTAGTCAACTTAGTTTGAAAACTGTGGATACGGCATATAGGAGTTTACCTAATACGTCGTATCCGTACTTGGAGACTAGTTTTCCTAAAATTATCAAAGTAAAGAAAACGTATCTTGGCCTCCGCAACTTCCTCGCTTAAACACCATCCTTATAAAACCACTTCGGGTCGAACGGGATGCCAAACGGCACATATAAATTTTTAATAAGATTTAATAGCATCCCGTTGTTAAGATAATTCTAAGCCGCGATATTAACACTTAACTCCATGATAAAACTTTCCACATTGAAAATTTTATTAAATCTATATGACTTGTTTTCAGAAGCTTGTTTGACCCTTGTGTATCGTTGTTTATTACATTACCCCCCAAAGACTGTACTATATAGATTTTATTTCTCATCGTTGTCTTTATCCGACTTGAGATCATCGGGATAGATTATGTTGAAGGGTAATAGATCATTAAAGTGCAAAACGTTTTGTTCTTCTTCATCATATTTTCACAATGATATCTTATCTTTCAAATCAAATTCATCGATATGTTGAGGGCTTATGCTGGGTTCAGTTAAAGCATCATTATAAGTAATGGCTGAATATTCATTTTCAAAATCTTTAAGAAAGTCTACATCATTGAAATAACTGACCGTAGGCTCGGGTGACGGAAATGAAGGCATATTAACTTTTTCATTATCATTTTCTAAATCCGTTTTCAAATCATCTACATAAATTATTTTATATGAAAACGAGTTTTTGTAAAAATTACCGTGTAATCTTCATCGTCGGATTCGTCAAACGATATTCTAAATTCAATTTCATTGTCGTTAAGAAGACTTACCGTAGGTTCACACGAGAGTGCTGCCTAAGACGTAAACGTGTCATCAAAGACTATAGCTGGGAATTCGGTTTCAACGGATCAGAGGTTGTGAACTTCATCGTCATCCCAGATTCTACCATATATAATAGTTTCCTAGTTATATACCTTACCATTCCTACGAGCTTTTTCTTCCTCGAGCCTAAAATATTCTTCCATGGTAATGTTGGGGTCGTCCATATTTACCTGTGATAAATTTGCTAGGAGAGAAAGCTGTCAAATAGCTTAATACGTCGTGTTCAGTAAACTGAATACGTCGTATTATACAAACGCAATATGCAAACAAGCAATCTTAAACTAATTTAAATTAAACTAATCCTAGGGGTTAGATTTAATCTAATGCTGATAACCAAAATATCAAATAAAATTCAAGATTAAAATTTCACTCCCCGGCAACAACGCCAAAAACATGATGTACTGTCGTCTAGGTTGTATTTATTGATTACCAAGTTTTAAATTTATATTTTACGGACTTTACCTAAAAAACACTTTAAAGGGCAGTGTACCCAGTCATATGGAGTTTCGTGGTAAGTAGGGTGTCGATCACTAAGAACGAGGACTAATCTTTTATTTTATCAATATTTTTGTTAACTAAACTAAGTTAATTTAAACTATGTTAATTCTATTTTATGTTAAACTTATGCTAAACATATGTTAATCCTAAATCTAACAGATAAAGGGGGGTTTAAGCCTGAGAGACTGGCACAGGTTTGTGGTGACTTAGATCTACTTAAGAAACAATAACATACGCAAGCAAACAAACAAAAGATAGAAGAGCTGTCTAGCTAAATATAAGAAGACTGTATTACTGATTATTAATCAAATTAGAACATTGGTTTGTTTATTTAGTGCAATGAATACTTATCTCGAGGCGGCATATCATTCTTAAGACTTAGGCATTACTTCTTCCTAAGACCTAGACACGTAGAATTCTGTCACAATTAAACGCATCCGCATAAAGCATCCTATTTGCTAATTATAATCTATCTTAGGGGTTCAAGCAATGGTGATCTTGTTAAACACTAGCTCATAAAGACTTTAGCCACTTACTGCTTAATGGCAATGTATGCATGATTCAAAAATCAAACGATTACTAAAGTACAGGAGATTACAAAGTGTTTCCTATGGAATGAGAAGCTTTGCTTGACCTCTTCTAATCTTCTTGTCTTCTAAAAATCGACTTTTGTTCTTAAGGTATCAAAAATATGATCAAGCACACTGAAAACCCGTTTTTAGGTTTTCTATTTATAAGATCTAGAATTTGGTTGATACGGCGTATCGAAAGTCTTAGATACGGCATATCGGAGGTTTCATGGAGTATGGACCACGTTCGATATCTTCCAGAATATTTTATTACTTTAAATTGAGTACAACATATAGACTCCTTTTGGATATGGCGTATTGATCTTGAATCCTTTGTGGTCTTTTGTGAAGTACAGGCACAGATACGCCATATCATTCTTGATGGATACGACGTATAGTATGTCAAAACAGTATTCTTCAAATGTCTTCGTTTAAGCTCCAGAATGCGTGCCTTTTTGCTAATCATCGCCAAGTACTCCATAATTACTGCAATTCTTAAATACAAACGATTAAGTAACAATTCTTGCAATAATTATACAAAATGGGTTATTTACATGGGATAAATGATGCTATAAAAGTCACGTTATTTGATGTCATTAAATATCCCCCCACTTGAATCCTACTTGTCCTCAAGTAGCCTTTAGAAGTTTACGAAAATGTATTCCTAAGGATTTTTTTCCGTTTAAGCATTTATTCGATCAATTACAAGTACACAACCAAACACCTCACAAAATAGGAAGATGAAAATACTC